>CATKHJ010350659.1:0-18507 GCA_949750685.1 Vernicia montana | reverse complement strand
TAAACACATTCTATTTAGTATCTTTAATCAAAATATTAATAATGTCTAATGGATAATCAAGGCAAGAGTTGATTTTTCAATTAAAAAAAAGAAATCAATAATGCCTACATAACATTTTATTATTATTTTTCTAATTTATTTATTTATATTCTGTGTCTCTGCTCCTTTTGAACTTTGACTGGAAGAAGAGAAGTACAAGCAAGAGAGAGAAAGAGAGGCTTAGCTTGCAGCTTTCGGCGCTCTTTCTCTCTTTCCCTCCATCCAGATTTCGCCAGCTCTGGATTCCTCTCTCTTCTTTCTTTCTTTTTTTTTCTTAATTTTGTACATAAAAATATATTTTATATATCTATTATTTTAGAGCTTGCAATTTAGAACAGCTACAAACAAGAACCAAGGACCAGCCAATTCCTCTCCTATTCTATTATACTACTAAACCCAAATCAGCTAAATCCTTTAGCTAATTTGGTTTTCTTTACTACTACTACTACTACCAGGTAACTTTCTTCAACCTCACTCACTCCCTCTCTTTCTCTCTTTTGCTTTGCATTTGCTAAAATTTTTCTCTTTCTAGATCTTCCCCTTTTCTCGGTTCGTTTTTGTTTTGGGATCTTTGTGCTGCTCTAACAATAGTAGATCAAGAGGTTTTTGCTTATTTATTATTGATTCTCTTCTGGGTTTTGCTTATAATGGTTCTTTTTTGTGTCTCCTGATTTTAAATTTAATGGGAGCATTGGGTTCTTTTTTTTATTTTCTCTAAACTCTTTAAAATGAAAAATTTTCACTTGACAGTAATTAATTCTTTTGGCATTTGTAACAATTAGTTCATGAATCCAAGACTGTTAGCCCAAAAACAATGTAAACTTTACTGGTCTGAGGGTATATTTATTGTGGGATAAGTGGCTGATATATTTTCTGGGCATTTATATGTGTATTAATTGTCTGCATAACATGTGTTTTGGCTGATGGGGTAATTTGGATTCACGGGAAATGCCATGTAAATTTTGAGCACTTGCCTGTATTGTCTAACTTATGTGTGAATGAGCTTTTGATCAATTTAAGTTAATTCATATACACATTTATATGAAATCATGATTCTCAATCCAGTGTTTAGCCGTATGACCAGAATTTTCCAGTTTGTACAACTCCATTCAAAATAGTTTTGCAACTGTGTTGCCTAATTGGTTCTTCATTTTGCTATCTCTCAATTTGGAATAATCTCACATGTATTAGACATCGTATCTTGGGAATTTAATTACGTTAGATTGGTGATTAAGCTTTAAATTGTAAACATTTAATTTTCTTCTAACAAAGATGTGCATAATCTTTAATGTCTTGTACAGGTTCATAGCTTCGTATTCAGGTTAAGTTGACCACATTATGAGTGATCTTTATAGAAGGGAATCAAGAATTTTTTGACAGCTTGTCAAGCCTGATCATTGTGTTGTCTATGCTGTCTATTGCAATACAAAATATGGGCTTACTCTGCAGTAAACAGCGTCGATATAATGAAGCAGACGCTGAAGAGAATGCACAGGTGAGTTATGTTTAATGAAATGCAAGCTTCTTTGCCTTCTATTCACTGCTACTGGAGCAACCTTGAATAATCTAATCTCTAATGATAATTATCCTTTATTTCTTTCCTCTCTCATAAGCTTTAGGCTTCAAATTGATATTTAATGCATGACATTTCCAGGCTGCAGAAATTGAAAAGAGAATTGAACAAGAAACAAAGGCTGAAAAGCATATTCAAAAACTCCTACTACTTGGTACTCCCAATTCAGATGCACCTGTGATTGCATTATTTATTTGGCATCTATAAAGTAGTTGTTTCATAGTTTGTCAAGGTTGCAGACCTACATTTAAATGGTTAAGAACAGTAGGGGCCACAGGGGCTATCATACATGATTTCCATGAAAATAGTGTCTTCTTACATTTGGTGGAACAACAATTATGAATTGAATTGGTTTTGCGTACTTCCTTTTGGATGGTGTATGCCATTAACTGAGGGCTTACACATTAATTTCCTTCATTTCATTGGTGAAAACTATTTGTTCTTTCCATTTCTTTACTTGAAGTTTTTCAGTTTTATTTTGCTTTTTTTTTTTAAACTACGATTTGTGTGCTTTTTAATGCTTTAACTCCTTTTCCATTTCTTTTATCTTTCTTCTTTCCCATTTTTGGGTTGTTTTAATGTGCTGTGTGTTACAACTTTTCATGATCAAGGAGCTGGAGACTCCGGGAAGTCCACAATATTTAAGCAGGTAAGAAATAATCTCTCACCCAATTGCATTTGCCAACAATTCTACTTATATACATTTTTCATGCATGATTTATGTGCAGATAAAACTTTTGTTTCAAAGTGGTTTTGACGAGTCAGAATTGAAGGGCTATATCTCAGTCATCCATGCCAATGTATATCAGACAATAAAAGTATGCAATACTTGAAAGGGTGTGTTGGTTATTTCCCTTTTTGCATAATGTAAAGAATATGTAGAGTCTGCTGTGATGGCAAAATCTTGAATTGCACAGTTGTGAATGTTATACTGAAAGCAAAAACAATTTGTTTGAACAGATATTGCATGATGGATCAAAGGAATTGACTCAAAATGAAACAGATTCCTCAAAGTATGCCATTTCCAGTGAAAATAAGGTTTGAATTCATGATTTCAATGTCTATTACATTGCTTCAAGTGAGGTTATGTCTTTCGAGATTTGGTTTGCAATAGTTTATTACAAATCCAGTGTTATGAGTCAGCCACATGACACTTGTATTGTTTGAATAGAATATTGGCAAGTTTGACGAATTTCTTTGTTTTCTTGGGAAATCTTGGGTAGTTCTGTGTTCAAAAGAAGTGGTGCTATAATCAATATATTTTTCTTTGTACATCAGGACATTGGAGAGAAATTATCAGAAATTGGAGGCAGGTTGGATTATCCATGTCTTACCAAAGATCTTGCACAGGAGATTGAAACATTATGGAAAGATACTGCAATTCAGGTAGCTAGTTTATTATGTAAAATACATTTACTGATCACTAAATGCCTAGCATCTCTCTGATTACTTTACATATTGTTGTTTATTTTCCTTATTAGAAAATTTAAATTAATTTCAGTTCTTGTTTCTAAATGAAGCGTTCGTAGTGTTAATGTCAGTTTATACTTTTAGGAAACATATGCCCGAAGTAATGAGCTTCAAGTTCCTGACTGTGCCCATTATTTCATGGAAAATTTGCAAAGATTGTCTGATGCAAATTATGTTCCAACTAAGGTATTCGTAATATTTTGCTTATTCTTTTCATGTTATGCCAATGCTATCCATATCCGTTAAAATTAGGATGTGAGGATAAAGTGTTTGATCATTATTGGAAATTGTTAGGCACATGCAATAAAAAAAACATGCTGATAACATTGTGCAAACAGAATATGCTGGAATGTGTGTTACTTAGGATGAGATTTTCTTAATGCAACAATTTCTATAGACATCATAGAACTTTTTACCATCTTTATTGTGAACAAATATTGGATTAGCTAGTGCAAGGTTGTTGCTAGAATTTTTAGTTTGGACAGTTTGTACTTTGTACTACCATTAACAAATCAAAATTTTACTTGATCAAATGAAATTGATAAATAAACTTAACTAATCATTTTTTATTGTTCTGATGTTCCTAATTTTTCTAATTCTTATGTAATTGTTAACAAATGTTGGATGTGCTATATTACAAAGCTATTTACAATAACATCTGCCATCAATGTGACAAAAGTCTGATAGTCTTAATTTTATTTCATCTAAGAAGTTTTATGTGCGCATGGCACACGTGGTTAAAGAAAAGAGGAGTAATGGAAAAAGATAAATGAAGTAATGAAGAGAAAAGTAGTCCACTTTGCTTGAAGTTTGATGTAATGTCTCTTATATCACAAAAAAGAAATCCGTTCTTCAGATTTTTCCTTGGGTTCTGATAAATAAATTCTTGCTCTCTGAAAAAAGGATTTAACTAAATTAAACTTAATTAGCTATTTAATTATCATTAACCAATCTATGCATATTAACCAATGATGGAAGATATTGATAAACCTAATTCAACTGGAAGCTTATTCCTTAAGGTAGAGTTTGAAACTCATTAAAACTTATGACCAATTATAAAGAGCATGGGTTCTGAAGTCAGGGGGATGGGGGGAGGATGCAGGGATATTACAACTTGCTTATTTTATAAATGATAATGAGAATGTTATTTAATGAAAAACTTAAATGACCTCCACTTCTGTTTCTGGCATGCATTGGGTTTTAAGTTTGAATAGCAATATAGCATTTTAGCTTAAGTAGGCAACTTATTCTGAAAACTTTGCTTAGATATGATATAAATTATGACATTTACAGTTATTTTCAACAACTTTTAAGTTTGTTTGATATTTCAGGAGGATGTTCTTTATGCAAGAGTTCGTACAACTGGTGTTGTAGAGATCCAGTTCAGGTAAACATTATTAGTTTTATTGATATGTTAACTTTTTTTCATTTGCAATTTGATGTGTTTTGATATGTGCTTTGGAACCATGTCTTTCTGTTCGTGGAACTCATGAACATGATGATGTTGGCAAAATTGATGGTCCTTATATTCATTTTACTTGATTATTCAGCCGTTGTTTTACTGTTGGGGAGATTCTTGACTTCCTTCTTAACTACAAGTCTTCTTCAATAGAATAGGATAATATTGTATGCAATTACGCATATACACCACCTTCCCCTAGTTATTGAGTATGAGTTGCATGACAGTTCAGTGCAGTTTCATACTCTGGTTTCTCTAGTAGACTGTTCTTGACCTTTTAAATGCGATTATGAGACATAACATCTTTGTTTTATAGCAGTTTTACTTGCAATTAAACTACAACCTGATTGGATAGAATGCTTTCCAGTACATCCAACATTATAAATGAATGGTCTTCCCATTTATTTATCCACAAGTTCTTTGCATGTGCATGGTGGTTTTATATAATTGAATTCAATCAACAATTCATGTTGGCTATACTTTGACAGCCCTGTTGGAGATAACAAGAAAAGTGGTGAAGTTTATAGACTCTTTGATGTTGGTGGCCAGAGAAATGAGAGACGGAAATGGATTCATCTATTTGAAGGAGTTACAGCTGTAATTTTTTGTGCTGCAATTAGCGAGTAAGATCCCTGTTTTTGTCCCTTGGATATTGAACCTTATTTTCAAGTAATTATAAGTTTTTCCTTTCAGATATTTGACCATCTCTGGTAATGGATGTTGTGGCATGTTTCTTGAGTGACAGTTTTCCTTGCTCTTTTGTTTGTCAAGTCTTAAACCTACATTGTTGGGACTTTTCTGACTAGTATGTACCATCACTAAGGACTAATTGAAGTGGTTTCAACTTTTGTTAAAATTATATTACTTGATTACTCTAAAAAAATATTGCCAAAGGCAAAATAGTTTGTGTAATAACTTTGTCACATAAATACCATTAGAAGTTCCATTAGTTGATTGGCCAACTGGCACTGGCTTAGGGCAGGCACTGCTAAAGTTTGTACACTTCCACTCGGGTGAGCACAACTTATTTGCTGTTATCCGTTAACATGGGACTTGACAATTGTAACACTAGAGCATATGTCTATTGGAGAAGTCCTTGAATTGGTAATTTGTGTTTTAGGTATGATCAGACACTCTTTGAGGATGAAAACAAGAACCGAATGATGGAAACAAAGGAACTTTTCGAATGGGTCCTGAAGCAGCCATGTTTCGAGGTGTTCATTTGTGCCACTTGTTTTTATTTTCTTGTTTTCTTTCATATTACATTTGTTATGATAAGCTTCTGAATTTAGATGGTTGCAATTCTTATCTTCTGTAATTTTGAATTCTTGTTTGCAGAAAACATCCTTCATGCTGTTTCTTAACAAATTCGACATATTTGAAAAGAAGATTCTAAAAGTAAGAGCAAATACAAAAGTTCATTTTTATTCAGTAATTACAAGTCAGCATTAGTTTGGATCTTTGATATTCCACATTGTATAGGTGCCGCTGAATGTATGCGAGTGGTTCAAGGATTACCAGCCAGTTTCAACAGGAAAACAAGAGATCGAGCATGCATATGAGTAAGCATTTATATATATATTTTCCCCTCAGTCTCTTGCTCGCGTTGAATAAAGATATTAACCCATTGAATCGATAAGAAATGCAATAGTTGTAATTCACTTGCCATCTTCTGCTGATGTGATTTTGCCCCCAACTTGTAGATTAGTTAATAGGTGTGTGCAATTGGTTAAAGCTTCAATTGATGATTATACTGTACTTTTCTAGAGCTAAGGGTTATATTGTCAGGTCAGTTTGTTGAACTTGATGATACAGCCAGTGGTTGGAGCCCGTCAAAATATTTGGTGAATGCCTCGTGGCTTGTTCTCAGTGGTCAAGACCATACCAGCATTCACCCTGCCTATATTGATTCTTTTCGAACTATCCAAAATTGTTTTTTTTTTTTTTTTTTTTTTCCCAGTCATTCAATGATCATTACCATTGATCTTATTCTTCAGATTTGTCAAGAAGAAGTTCGAGGAGTTGTACTTTCAAAGCACAACCCCTGATCGTGTGGATCGTGTGTTTAAAATATATAGAACCACTGCCCTTGATCAGAAACTTGTGAAGAAAACTTTCAAGCTTGTAGATGAGACTTTAAGACGCAGAAATCTTTTCGAAGCTGGCTTATTGTGACCAAGAAGGGATTTACTTTGAAAAGAATGTTCATAGTTTGAAGAACTTGAAACTTTGAATATTAAGAGTTGGAAGAAACACCTTCATCTGTTGACTGCTGGGATCATAATTTCGCAGGCTAAAAATTTTGAATTTTCATTTGGTTTTACACGTGCACGCATCGAAAGAAGAGTATTTTTCACCCATGAACATGATTTTCTTTGACTGGTGATTTGTCTTGAGAAAAAAACTACCCAGAGGATCTATTTTCTTGGCTGTTCTGTTTTTTTCCAGAGTGGGAATTGGATAGAACATATGAAAAGTAACCTTTATATTCTTTCTATCCTAACACAGTATCATCATGTTTATTCTTGCCTAAATTTGAACTTTTAGCTTGAATTTAAAAATTTCTACTTCTGCACTCTGCAGTCATCAGAGGAATATTCTTAGCCTATGCTTTATGTTTGCTATTGAAATGTGCTGATTTACTTATTTATTTGTTTATTTTAAAATTCATGAACTAGATTGAAAGAAACAAAGTTAATGAAAGAAATGAATGAAATCATAGAACTTGTCCAAATACAAATTTGTCCTCAGTGGAAAGATCTTTCTTGGACCTCTGTCTGCTTCCAGCTTGTCCTCCATTTCCTATCAAAATCTATTTGATAATTCAAGAAATGTTCCTATGATAAAATAGTTAAATAATATTTTTGAACTGTCTTTCTTAATATTTTAAAATATTTTTAAAAATGATGAGCTTAAGAAAATATGTTTCAACATATAACAAATAGATTTTTAAACTTTTCTATAGTTTATTAGTCCTTGACTGACTCCTTGCTTTCAATGTTACTGAATATTATTTGGCCAAAAAAAAAAAATGTTACTGAATATTCAATTTTTTTTGAAAAAAAAAAATTGTGATGTTGAAACTTGAAACTAACAAGAAACTTACTTATTTATCTTTTTTGGTTCTTTTGAAAAAAAAAATTGTGATGTTGAAGCTTGAAACTAACAAGAAACTTACTTATTTATCTTTTTTGGTTCTTTTGAAACTATATTGTTAGGGAAAAGGTCACTTTTTTACATTATGTTACATTAAGATTATAGTAATAACAATAATAATTAAAATGCATATCTTGTCGGTTGGACTTGGAGTTGTGGAGGATAATGCACAACTCAAAAATAATACTTCCAAAATTAGGTTGTGAAAAATCATAATAAAGGAAAGGGCAGAATTAGGCAATGGATATACTCATACAAATGAATGTTCATAGGGAATAGGGTTGGGTGCATCATGTGAACACCCATGTTTAGTTGTTTACTGCTCTCCAACTTGCATCATTCTTTCCTACTTGGAGAGGTTAGGCGGCCCCCCCCCACCAACTATGCTCCCTATTGCTATTTTGTTTTTTTTTTTAAAGCATTGGGTTGAAAGATTTGAAACATACGCGTGACACCCACTCTTAAAATAATCTAATGTTATGATATTATTAAATTAAAACACTACTTATTTCCTTTGAGTAACTATTCATTAAATAACTTTGCAAAAAAAAAATAAACTATTCATTAAATAATAAAACTATTGACAACACATTTTTTTTAGTAAAAATTATAAATTGTTTTATTGTCAGGAGATGAATTGAAAAATTAATCATTTTAATGAGTTGTGTTATGCATCACAACTAGATCTGTTTACGGGCTTGGGTACTCGTCTGATTTGCCCGAAAAAATTTGAGTTTAGGCACAAATTTTTTTTCTTAGACTCGGCCGAACCCAAATTTAAAAAAGCCTGACTATTTTTTGGACAGACTTGATAATATCATTTCTTTGAAGTTCGTACGAAAAATTTATATATAAAAAATTATATATTTTTTGATGCGGGCTGAGCTTGTTCAAAATAATAGGCCTGCCTGTATGATTGGACTGAACCGAACTTAGACTTACGATTAAAAAATCAAATCTGACTCGAACTCGACCCGACCCGACCCGACCTGCAATTTAAACATGTCTAATCACAACTAAATTATACAAAATATTTTACACAAACTAATGGGAGTAAAAAATAAAAATTCTCTTATATTAATGAATAAACAACATTTTATTTTTTGAACAACTAATAAAAATATTTATTTTTTATTATGAAATTATTAGTTAGTAGTAAAAAATATGTGAAATTTAATTCTCCGCGACAAAAGGGAACGACAAAACGTCAAAATAGCAGTTGGCTTTCTCCATCTGCGAAAAGCAATCGAACCGCACTTCACGTGTAAAAAAACACGGCAGTCAGCAGAATCTTCGTCACTTGGAATCTTGGATACCTTGTCACGGGCATAATCGTCAATACATAAATACTCCTCTTCTTTCCTAAAATCCCAAATACTTGGAAAAACATTTAAAAATATATATATATTTTAAAACCACAGTCCAATTTAATTCTCTCTCTTCCCCGCCGTCCAAAAGGCAAAAGCCAAATTAGTTTGTTTCTCTGCAAATTTTTTGAACACTTTTTTGGGTTTTGGCTAAAGACTTGTTCTCCATTTCATAAACCAAGAATATTCTTTTTTCTGGGTCAAAATCTACAGAAAACGCATTAATTTTAATTATTAATAAATAAAAAAATAGAAAGCAGGAGAAAAGTTGAAAACCCTAATCTTTGTTTCTCTTTCTCGCCATTGGGTTTCTCCTGTCGTAATTTCAGGTATGCTTGTGATTGTTTCGTTTTGGTTTTCTTATTGGGAATCCACATTGGAAAACAGAATTGAAAGTTCTGCTTAAAGGTTGCTTTTTTTTTTTTAAAGTTATTTTTCTTTTTTTTTTTCCCCTGGCATTTAATGGGCATTTTTCTTTTTTGCATTATTGATAAGAGCCAAGCTTTATTTATTTAATTCTTTATTTTTTTAGGTGTTAATTGATCTAAAAATGTCAACTTTTTATATAAGATGAGAAGTGAAACGTTAAAGATTTGTCTATTTGTATGATCTAGAGCTAGATTGCTGCTTACTTGTTCTTTGCGTTATAAATTGTTAGCTTGGATGGTCTTTTTCAATCTTGTTTCGTTGGTTGAGTTCCTGCTGTTGGGATCATATTGAGCTTGTTTTATGGCGTTGCTGAAATGGGTTTCTTTATCTGATTAATTGAAAAATCTTTGTTGAAATGGGTTCTTAGTAATGCAGGCATGATATAGTCTTTGAAGGATGAGATCGTGAGAACTACCATTATAGCATCTGTATTAAGAAATCAAATATTGTATATGATGTTAATTTAATCTTTTGTTGGAACTACCTGCATTAATGAACTCTTCATATTATATATGTTTCCATGCAGATACTTTGTATTTGTCTCACATTGGTAGCTGGTGTAAAATTTTGAGGCTCCTGAAATTCTGCATCAGCTTGCATACACACACGTACAGAAATGGAGAATAATTGGTTGTTTTTGAGGAATCTAGAAGATGGATCTCCTTATATCTTACCAATAGAGCCCCTTTTATCCCAACGTTTCGGGGGTCATATATTTTCCCAATTAAATTCATTCGTGGATAATTCTTTAAACCAATCTAGATTTTTATACATCCCTGGAAGCATGGCATTTCAAGAAGCTCTTAACTGCATGTCAAAGTTTGCTGGTGCTGTACTTCTTTGGTTAACTAGTGCATCCAGTTCAAATTTGAGCCAACAAATAGCAGGAAGTCAATCAGGACAAAGACCTGGAAGCAGTCAGCCTCCTACACAAGTTAAGCACATCACTTCCACTAGAAATAATCTTGCTGGGTTTCAGTTTGGCTCTGGATCTAAAAGAGAATCATCCTCTCCTGTGGTTTTTGGTAAGATTTCAAGTTTTGTGTTGAGGCTCCTCTGCAGAGAAGTTGAAAGTCTTCAATCATTCCCTGTGCTCTCATTAGCTGCTGCTCTGGTACCGCCATTTGATAAATTGTGAGTCTTGATATTTAATGAATTAATTCATTAATTTGCATTCAAGTATTTCTTACTCAACTTTCTTGTACTTTATGAAAGGAATTTGCCACTTACAAATCGATTTGCTATTTATTTTTATCAGATCTTCTAAGGTATTAGCTATTCCATTGGAGAATGGAGATGTACAGGTCCATGGATCCATAGATCAAAGGCATTGTGAAGTTGAGCGACATAGATGTTCGGGCCTCTCATTTCCTGACTTAAATTGGACAAGACATGCTGTTGAGCCTAGAACTGGTATTGAGTTTCCAGTGATTTTGGACAACATCTTAGCTAGAGAGAAAAAATCCAGTTTAACTTCAGAGGTAAACATGAAAACCTTTTGTTTTCTCATATTTAATGCACCTTTGTACTCTTCTATGAGCTTAATTCATATAGATAAATGCGGTGCCAATTTGATATACTCCGGCAATGATGGTTTTGGTGTGACCTAAAAATTTCTGTATCTTTTGGAGAAAACCCATCCTTCAATTGTAGGCTAGGTGTGTGAATTGCTTTAATTTTGAAACTAATTTGTTTCTCTTATCAACTATAGGGCCTGGTCAGTGCCCGCTATAATTTGGTTAAACAAGTTATTTATTTTCTAAGTAATTTGGTAAAATATCCTTAGAAATAAGGTGTTAAAATCTGAAGATATCAAGTTATTGAGCTTGAGAATTTTTCCAGAAATTTGATTTCTATATTGATCTTTGCCACTCTAAAATCATTCATTTTTCTGAACTTCCACCTATTCAACATAGTCTGTGAAATAGTTTTGAGAAATTGTAAGCTTTCTACTGTTGTCCTATGTTTGTTGCTGCTGCTGTAAGCTCTACTGCATAGGCAGTTATTTGGGATACCTAGGTGGAGATTAGATTTCTTTTGTGGTTTAGTATTTTTGTCAATATACAGTGAAATTCTTAACAGGCTAATTTTTTTCCCTTTCATTTTTTACAATCCTTTCAAGTAGATTTTTGGGTAGTTTCACCTTTCATTGTCTTTTCACCTTGAATGGACTCCTTTCTGATGTTCAACTTTGATTATCTTTCCAAGACACTTCATTCATTAAAATAGCTTTCGGTAAGCAGGAGGCTGAAGGAATTTTCACTTTTCCCCCCTCAAAAATTGTAGAATTTCTCTTTCTTGTGCTCATATGATTATTGTTATGATTTTCATGTTTGGCTCTATTTGCAACTTGTTAGTATGAAGCTTTATAAATGGCATTCATTTTCTTTGAGACCATATCTATCCCATCTCGTTTACCATGAACAACTTCTGCACATATTTTCAGGTCCTTGTTGGAACTGGATCAAGAACTATGAAAATAATCAAAATAAAATCTCTGAAGGTTTATGCATTTGGTTTTTGTAAGTATTCTTACATTTCACTGCATAATTTTTTGTTTGTTTTATTGAAGTAACACTTGATTGTTACTTCATATCAGATGTTCATCTTAATTCACTCTGTGAGAAATTGGGCCCAAAGTATGCTTCTGTTCCAGTGGATGAATTAAACAAATGTCGCGACTTTTATGAGGATCTTCTCAGGTATATGATTTTGTTGCTTTATATTGTTGTTGTTATCTTTGTTATTTGTTAACTTGAGTGTACAAACCAATGAGTCTGAAGTTTCCAGGACAATTCTTCTTGTTAATTGCCATATCCTTAATCCCAAATTGTTAGTCCCTTAATTACTCCAAAAATTTGTACACTTTGAAAGATTCATTTACAACATCTGATGAATACACTAGTTATCCTTCAGGAGTGTCTATGCCTTAAATGATATGTCCTAGGGAAGTCAGTTTTCTAAGATGGACTAGTAATTTAGGACAGGAACATTAAAGAAATTAGTTCTATGTATTAGTTTCCAGGCGAGTTGCCCATCATTTGGTAGATTTGTTCTGATCTATTAATTTGTGTTCCTAAGTAATACCTAGCATGTGATGAGCTGCTGACTTACTTTCATATTGTTGAACCTCCATTTCCATGATATAACTCAAATTTTGTTCTTTTTTATTGATTTTTCTATTACTGTTTGTATTGAAGTTTTTAAGAGTGTGCTGCAGGGAGGATATTGGCATGACTGTTCGGCTTGTCATTAACTGCAATGGGATGAAGATCAATACTGTGAAAGAGTAAGTCAAACTTTATTTGTGTATGTAAGTGGATTTGATCTCTGATTTGAGCAATGCATTGGAATGTGCTGGAAATACTCAATACAATGTGGAAAAACTATCATTTTATGAACTATCTTGGGTTCAAGATCCTTGTGATATTTATATCACATTTTAGCATATGTTTTACGAAACCTGATTGAAAATGTGAGTCTTAGCATCTACAAGGCTTCCTTATCTGACTACAGATCATTTTGGTTAGCATTTCATTCACTGCATTTTCAAAGCACTCCTGCATTAGAATGGTTTTGTTGGACCGCTAATAAGATAGGTTCGGTTCCAGTTCAGGCTCAAAGGATGTCTTGAAGACGAAAAACTGAGTTTTTACTTAATACTTTCTCTGGGTTGGCTCGGTTCAACCAATTGATCAGGCAATCAGGCCATGGGCGCCTACTCTTACTGAAGCTGTATCTTTACCTTGGACTATTTACATGTATCTTTGCCTCTGCTCGGTAGAGCTATATTAACAGCCTCATTCTCAAGTCATAGATGCTTAGATTGTGATAATTGATGCTGATAAATAAGCATCGATACCTATTCATGCACTTATTTTTATGTGTTTGCAGTGCTTTTGAGAAATCCCTTCGAGCCCGTTTGCTGAAGGTAAATTATTTAACTAAAATTTATTTTTGTTGATTCCTATTGCATCTTGAAATAGGCAAAAACGTTTGCTTATAATTTTCTCATTCTTGAAACTTTTATTGATTTATTTTAGACAAACCCTGACACTGATTACAATTGCCTGAGAGCATTTGGTTCATTCTTCACGAAAGATATTCCCCTCCCTCTGGTAAGTCCTTCAATGCTTAATAATATAATATTTTATACCTGATCTTTGTCATATCAAGGTTTCACAGTCACTTCAATATCCAATGGAATTTATGCAGGGAACAACAGTTGATTTTCGACGAACAGCCGATGGGCAACTAATAACTGAAAGTAAGTTGTTTTAGATAGGAACTTACTCTATTTGTGTAAGATAAGTTACAGCCATGCATGTATTATGACAGGGCATTTGCCTGAGGGCTTTCCATTTTAGTAAAAATCAGGAAAGCTTTTTATATTCAAGCTTATTACAATTTATCTACATCTCATCTAGATTGAGAAATATGAATGGATAACATTTATTTGTATGCAACCGAATTTCTATTAAACTTTGGCAATCTTTTTTCTTGCAGTTGGAGGTAATCAGATTGGAGCAGTTCATAGCAAGGAATTATGTAGTAAGTGAATTCTCCTTTTCGGTGTCTTTCTTGTGTCCAGGTGCACATGCATGAGATAGAGAGAGAGAGAGGAAGAGATGGTAGGGCGGCAATGAAAAGGCATAAAAAGATTCTGACAACCATTTTCACTTGGCAGGGGCTTTCTTTGATATGTACATTGGAGATATTCCAGTTTCAGAGCAAACGAAGGAAGAGATTGGCCAAAACGTAGGCAGTATTATTAGGAGGTGCTAACCTGATTACTCACACATTTCAATTGTCTCAGTTTTTAAATGAGCAATTGGTTACAACAGATCTGGCTGTAGCTCAGATGTATGAAATTTCTGTCCTGAAGGAGCAAAGCCTGAAAAGAAATCAATGTATTGCTTAGACAATTAATTATTGCAATAGGTTTAGTTTATCAGCATTTTATACTCCAAAATAGGAGGAAAACAAATAGTAAAAAAAAAGAAAAAAGAGGGTGGGGGGGCTTGTGATTCTTTGTAGTTTTTATATTAGGAATTATACTTAAATTATATGTCATTTTAATATAAAATTAAAAATTATTCAAATATATAATTCGAGAATTATATTCCATTTCAAATTTAATGGACCAGTATCAGCTTCAATCATTCCTAGAAATTTTATATGAAGATAAGCATATTTGGCAAATGATAAAGAAACAATGCCCATGCGAGAATAATAATAGTAGCTTGTTTGATATAAATAAATTTTATAATTTTATGAAAATTCATTTGTAAATTTATATATATATATATATATATATATATATATATATATATATATATATATATAAATGAAAATTTATTTAAAATTTAATCTCATTAAATCCATAAAAATGATTACATATAAATAAAATCCTGTTAAATTAGCTAGGAATTTCAAATTAGTAAGATTACATAATTGATTTGACTATAATTAATTAATTTTACAAATGATTAGGATACTAAATGTAAGAATTTGTTTATAAATAAATTTTATTAATGAAATTCATTCACAATTAAAATGAATCTCTTAATTGATAGTTTGATCCATATTATTATTTTAAATTTGATAAATTTAATTCATAGAGTTTGTTAATTACTAGACACTTTAATTCTGTGTGATAAAATTATAAAATTTTCACTATATTTTAATCTTATAAAATTTTAAAATTTTATAATTTTATAAAACCTTAAATCATTAATTTTAGAACATCATTGACTAAAAGATAAATCTCAATATGTTTTGGCTGTAGTAAAACTTTTATGTTTATTAATATTATGCCATTTAAATGAACAAGTCGTTGTGGTGTAGTGGTGAGTATTTCCGCAGTGATCCGGGTGCGATCTCTGGCAATGGAAAATTATTTTTAAATATTCTCAAAATATAACGCATCACTCAACAAAGCTCAGTGTTTCATACTACAAGCTCAAGGTTCACATTACGAGCCCAACTCAACTAAGTCTAGTGTTTCCCATCACAAGTCCACCTCAACTAAGCCCAGTGTTTCAAACTAAAAGCCAATTATAAGCCCAATTCTCGGCCCAAAAGGAGAAAGCTTAAAATATATAATAGGGCAAATTACTATTTAGTCTCTAAATTTTGACCAAATTAATTAACTCGTCCATTTTTTTTGAGAAACTAACTAATTAGTTCCTCAATTTTGGTTCCGTCAGACTATTTAGTCATTCTGTCCAGTTTTTGTGCTTTTTCTGTTAAATTTTTTAAAAAATAACTAAAATGCCCTTATATATATAATAAATATAATTTTAATTTTATTATTTAAAAATAAAAAATAAAAAAATTCAAATGAATAAAAGTGAATAATATTTATATATTTATACAATAATTATAATTAATATCATTAAATTATATAATTATTTATTATTATATAATTATTATATATAATAAAAATAAAAAAATATATTTATATTAATAAAATTAAATAATTAAATGATTATTATATAATTTTATTAATTTGAATTTTTTTATTTTTTATTTTTAAAAAATAAAAATAAAATTATATTTATTATATATACAAGGGCATTTTAGTCATTTTTTTAAAAATTTAACAGAAAAAGTACAAAAATTAGACAGAATGACTAAATAGTCTAACGGAACCAAAACTGAGAAACTAATTAGTTAGTTTCACAAAAAGCAGGGACGAGTTAGTATTAATTTGATCAAATCTCTGGGACTAAATAGTAATTTATCCAATAAATAAATTCAAATTAAATTATTTTCTTTATAAGCAATCCTTAATTTTATTAATATTAGAGTGAAAGTTACATCATAGACAAAGATTATATGTTTCTAAGTCATAAAAAACACAAAAAAAAAAAAAAAAATAGTAAAAGAGTATAGTATAAACTGAGTAACAACTCTGAATAAAACTAAAAACCAAAAATATAATAGCAAAAATGTAGTTAATTAGGAAAAGCTAATAAATTTAATTATAATGTAGTTATTGTTAGTGTTAGTTTCTAGGTTACTATTGTTTTTTATTTTAGATTTCAATTTTGTAAACTAATTTTTAAGATATTCCTATATTATAGACTTTTGATTAAGTTATATTTTCAAAATTTTAGATTTTTCTCTACTTTATTTTATAAAAATGCTTCCTATTTTTTATACTATATATAATTGGGGGCTTTATAATTGGGGACCTAAGGCGATTGTCTTAGTCGTTTTACCCACTGAGTTGCCCCTGTGTTTGGATGATCTCTCTAATCAGCGTTGTTAAAATCAGACCGGACCAACCGGTCGGATCGATTAAATTGAGAACCGGTCACTGGTCCGATTTTTAAGTTGCAAAAAACCGGTGAACCGGTCAAACTGAAATTTGCAAAACAACTTTTGAACTTAATAAAATTTTAAAAAAAATTAAAAAAAGAAAAAATGACAGGAATTAAATCGAATCGGTCGGACCAATTGAATCACAAACAGACAAAGAAACCGATTCAGTCTCCAGTTCGGTTTTAACAACATTGCTCTAATACAATTATCCCAAAGACACTCTACTCCACCACTGCACTAATAATCCAAAGACACTCTACTCCACCACTGCACTAATAATCCAATTATACTTCCCTTATTTATAGCATGCCTTGGTGTCATTACACACATTAAGCTATTTAGCCTTAACCCTTTGGCATTCTTTGCTTATTGCACACAGGAAAGAAAATGTCGACAGGCAAAATTCAGGTAGATAAAAAACCTGAATATGATCGGGAAAGTGAACTAAAATCTTTTGACAACACAAAAGGTGGCGTGAAGGGGCTTGTAGATGTTGGAGTGACCAAGATCCCACCTATATTCAATCAGGACTACTACTTTGCCGAACTTGACAATTATGACACCTCAAGTTCTGATGAACCCAACTTCAGCAATATTCCTGTCATAGATCTTCAGGGCAGTGATACAGATCTGAGTCTTCGGGCTAAGATAGTTGCACAACTTGAAAATGCTTGTGAGAATTGGGGTTTCTTTCAGATTGTTAATCATGGAATTCCAATTACTATTTTAGAGGAAATGATTGATGGAATACATAAATTTCATTATCAAGAAATTGAAGTGAAGAAACACTTCTATTCCCGTGATTATACTAAAAAAGTACTTTACAATTCCAATTTTGATTTGTATCAAGCATCCGCTGCTAGTTGGAGAGATACTTTAACTCTTGTTATGGCTCCTAATCCTCCAAATCCTGAAGAATTGCCTTCAGTATGCAGGTATTATTTATTTGTTTTACTTCGGAAATTCTAGCTATCTGATTTAAAATTTAAAACTCCTTGTCTTTTATATTATTATTATTATTATTTTTTTTTTTTTGCAAAGCTTATCTTTTATGTTATGAAATAAACATTTAACTACTGAGATATATTATATATAGTCCTTTGGGTGTTTAGACTTTAGAGATTAGTTAATGATGTATCAATATAAATGCAGGGATATAATTGTTGATTACTGCAACAGAATTATGAAAATTGGGGTTACTCTTTTCCAATTGATATCAGAATCTCTAAGGCTGAAGCCTAATCACCTTGTAGAGATGGGATGTGCAGAGGGACTTTATGTACTTGGTCATTGCTACCCAGCTTGCCCTGAACCAGAATTGACTATTGGAACTACAAAACATGCTGACAGTGGCTTCCTCACCTTGCTTTTACAAGACCAAATAGGTGGCCTCCAAGTCCTCCATCAAAATAAATGGGTCAATGTTACCCCAATACCAGGAGCCCTAGTGGTAAATGTGGGAGATTTGTTGCAGGCAAGTCCATACCATGTACACATGATTTTGATATACGAAATTTCCTGTTATGATGATATAGGTGATTAGGAATTAATTACATATATGTTTTAAAATAAATTTTAATTTTAATATAAATCATTTAACGCACAAAAAACTATAATGATTTTTTTTTTGAATTGTTTATTAAATATTTATTTGAATCATTTTGTAAAAAATTATTCACAATAAT
>CATKHJ010350611.1:0-16340 GCA_949750685.1 Vernicia montana | reverse complement strand
TGTTGAGTTTCCCTGCCTTCTCCTCCGGCAGTGGATTTTGTACATATATGATGTGTGTAATAATTCTAGAATATCCGCAATTACAGTAAACTTTGTTTGTATTTAAATTATTGTATAATTATGTGTGATGTCAGCATTATGAGATGAGATGATTTGCTGACTCATGAGATAGTCTGCTGAACAGGAACCTGATACCTGATGAGATATGAATAATTGTTATGTTATGTATTGCCACAGGTTCTGTTAGCAGATGGGCCCATAGCCCTGAGATGTGAATATATGATATAATATTTGATAATATGATATGTTCCTTGATAGTAAGATATGTCAAGCTGACTACGGGTTCTGGAAGCCTTAAGCTTACCCGTTCCCTAGTGCCGGTCACGTGCCTATGAGTTGGGTCGTGACACTTATTTATGGTTCATATTCTCTTTTTATAAATTTTAAGTTTCTAATTTTTGTTTTTCATTTTATGTTTTGAAAATAGATTATTTTTAACTGATATAAATTATAAATAAAGAAAATTAAATTGTGATCTTACTAAAATATGGAAATTAAAATTTTAATTAGACTATGAGCATAGCACAAAATTTAATTTTTGTTACTAATTTAAAACAAAAATAAAAATTAAATTAATTATGCATCTAGCAATGCTACAAAAAAGACCAAAGGGCAACTAATCCATTATTTTACTCCCTATTATTCATTATTTTACTGTATCAAAGCTTAATTTGCACATTTTCTGGTAAAGAAAGCGAAAGTAAATTGAGTATTGTTTGAGTCTCCAGATTCAGGTTTGGACCACATGGCATTTTATTATTATTATTATTATTATTATAAATTAAAGAGCATGAATTTGTACAAATAAAACAGAACATATTAATTACTGATTAATGGGAAGAGATCTGAGCTCTTGCAAGAGTTGAATTGTTCTTGACGATTAAATTATTATTCTAAAAGCTGATAACATAAATCCAAACAAAAAATTTATCAATCATTTTAATAGCAGCCAATAAAATAACAGGGCATTTGATACAAAGATTACAAGACATTTGGAAGATAACAATTTTAACAATTTCCTTCAGACAAAGAAGCAAGCATATCAAGATAGGTGAGCAACTCACGTTGCTTTCTTCTCCACGACTCCAGCTTTGATCTTCACCGAAAAGCTCAGCTTCAATTTCTCGTTTTTATTTTTAGAATCTCCTCAGAGATGACAACAGTTTAGGAGAAATAGGCAAGAAACAGAGAGAGATTTGAGACTTGAGAGAGCGGCGGCAAGGTTTAGAATAACTGTGAAGAACTGAAGAAGTGAGCAAGTTAAAGGAACTGAAAAAGTCAAGTGAAAGTAAAACTACATCGTTGTAATATTTCTGTTTGGTTCGGTTTATTCGATTTTTTTACATTAAAAATCGAATCAAACCAAAATAATTGATTTTTTTATATTAAAAATCAAAATCAAACCGATATATGTCAAAATCAAATTAAATTATTTATTCAATTTAGTTCGGTTCGATTCGATTTTTTCAATTTTAACTAAATAATGCACACCCCTAACTATGGAAAACTTGGAGGGTGTTATTGTAATTTAACGTTTTCCTTTCAGAGAAATGCTGGACAAAAATACTATAAATTGAGCAAAACCTAAAACCCCATAAAAAGGCGGACTTTCCTTGTTTAGTTCTTGTGTTTGTTTGCTCCTGCGGCCATGGCTAGGAAGCTCCAAGAAACCGCTCTTATTGAAGAACTAGTTGCCCAACACGAGTCTCCAAACAGCCACAGAACTGGTAAGAAGAAGAAGAAGAATAAGCACAGAGAATCTGAATTTGAGGAAGAAAAGGAACTAAATATAAAGAGAAAGCTTGAAGAAGAAACAGAATTTCAACAAGGCTCTAAGAAAGAAAAAAAGAAGAAAAAAACAAAGGAAGAGAAAGAAAATGGAGAAGGCAAGCACCAAGAAGTTACCAATAGGAAAGAAAGTGAAACCCATGAATTAACACAGGTTGTTAATTGCAAAGAAGGTGGTGAAGAGACGGTAACTGTGACTGGAAAGGATGCTCAAGAAGCAAAATATGTTCCATTGAAATATTTCTCTGATTCAAACTTGCCAGATAGTGTTTTGACATGCTGTATGAATTTTAAGAATCCATCACCAATTCAGGCCCATGCGTGGCCATTTTTGTTGGATGGCCGTGATTTTATTGGCATTGCAAAAACTGGGTCAGGTATATTATTCTTTCTTTAAAAAAATTGAGACAAGTTCGATTCAGATTTCTGTATTGTGTGACTTGTGGCTTTTTTTTTTTTTTTTTTTTTTGGGTTTTTAGGTAAGACTTTGGCATATGGGATTCCAGCAATAATGCATGTTTTGAACAAACGAAAAGGGGCTTTGGCGAAGAGGGTCAATCCCCTTTGCCTTGTGCTTGCACCTACAAGGGAGTTAGCTGATCAAGTAAGTATCATGTAATTCTTGAAATTTCAACATGTTGGTATGGTGAAGGTAGCAACTTGTCTTAGAATTGGCAAAAGATTATGTTATGTTCTTGTGCTATACGTGATTTTGCCATGGAATGGGAATTGCCTGAGAAAGAAAAAATGGATATGATGTGATAATGTGTAATTAAATCATTTTTGTCAACTTTTTAAACTTTTTCATGTATGTCTATTGAATATCTATTAAAATGTCTAGTTTAATGTTAAACAAGCATAACGTATGGTTATATTTACAGAACTAAATGTGTGGATGCCAGTTATAGTCCCGTGGCATTGGCACTGGAATCCTGTACCCATTCAAGTTTAAGGAAGGTGGAAAGATCCTTCACAAGATGTATTTTGAAACTCAAACTTCACACCGCACCAAAAACGAGAGAGAGAGAGAGGGAGAGAGAGAGAGGGAGAGAGAGATTTTTTTTTATTGAGTCTGGGAGACAAAGGGAAGATCCAAAAACAAACAAGCAGTGCAAGAAAGCATTTGCCAATGCTGTGATGATACATGTTTCTCTGAAATGGGTCCTTGTCACTGGAAACAGTGGAACTCTTGATGAATTTGGATTTTATTGATAATAAATTACATTTTTTTTTTTGGTCATTGTTGATGTATTTGGCTTCTATTTTCCTTCTTTTCCATGTTATAGTGCATAGATGGGATGACTAATTCTTTTTTTTTCCCCCCCTCTTTCTGGTTATAGATTTCAGCTGTTCTGCATGACGCTGGGGAGCCTTGTGGTGTGAAATCAGTTTGTTTATATGGAGGAACCTCCAAGGGACCTCAAATTTCTTCACTGAAGTCTGGTGTTGTAGGATGTTCTGTTCTCTTTTCCTAATTTTATGTGGCTATTTTTATTCATTTCTTTTGGCTTTATAAGTTACTATAGTGTTATGTGAGGCTGCATTTTGATTCAATTCAAACTGTAAATTTTTTTTTGTTTTATTCCTGGCAATCCATAAGCATTTCTTCGTTCAAGTATATTCAAACTGCAGACAAATCAAAATTCAGGAATGCTAAAGGATGCTGTTACCCTCAATGAACAATTCTAAGGTGCTATGCTCAAGTTTGAGGGAGCAGAGATGAGTATTCAGAGTTACAATTTTACTTGTGTATGGTTGTGAAAAACATAGCTTCTGTGATTGATTGAAATATATTGGGAAGTACAGATATATAGCAACAAAAAAAGAAGACAGAATAGATTCTAGTAATGACACCTATAATTCCTTCCTTGAGCAGATCAAGGGATTAGCATTGCATCTCAATAACTCCCTAGAGATTTAGAACTCATAAAGTTGCTAAAACCAATCTTTATTAAATTGAAAGAATTGCATGAGTATCACACTTTTTGTAAAAAAAGAAAGAGAGAAATGATAGGAAGAAAAAAACTGTGGATACAGATTTCTTGTCGTAATTCTATGTGGCCTTGATCTTTTAAATTGGAATTTAGGAGACCAGTACCACTTTTACACTGTTTGATGTGGTGGAAACTGGAAAGTGAGAAGAAAGAAAATAAACTTCACATGACATTTTCCCTTTGTTGGGTGAAGGAAGGAACCAACAATAATTCTCTCTCTATATTGGAAAGAAACTGGGTGAAGAGCCTAAAGAATATAAATGTCTGTTAGTCTCTTTGATATGTTTCTATTCTAGGATAAAAATATACTTTAATATTTATAACTTTCAGTCTCTTTTATATGAGGTGATTGAGGACAAATTTAGAGAAGGGAGATTAAAATGGTTTGGGCATGTAAGGCGGATACCTAGAGAGGTCCCAATTAGGAAAGTCGAGCATATGGTGATAGAGGAGAGGAAGAAAGGAATGGGTAGGCCTAAACTAACTTGGAGAAGAGGAGTTAGTATGATGTAGAGGCATTACAACAATTAGAAGATGTAGCCCAAAATCGTTTAAAGTGGAAACGAAGAATTCATATAGCCGATCCCAATTAATTTTGGGATTAAGGTGGAGTTTGAGTATGCGTCTCTTTCATATGTTTCTTTTTGCTCATTTTAAAACTTTCATTTGTTTCTGTTGAAGTATATAAATATGCTTTGTCTTTTTTGTTGATATTTCCTCTCTTTGCATTGCATTCTATCCAAACAAGTGTCAAAAGAAAATTAATACTTTTTTTTCATGATGAAAACCCCAAACCTTTTCACACTTTTGCAATTTTACTCGAATTTGAAAAGTTAGTTTCACATGTTTTATCTTTTTTTTTTCCTGGTGAGAGATTTCTCTCTCTACAAATAAATCTTTTCTTCCTCCATAAATACGTGGTAGTTGAAGTCATTATCAATAATAATCATAGTTATGAAGTTTTGATAACTTTAGCTGTACAATTTTATTCATGTGTGTTTCTTGGTGTCGTTTTTGTTCTAGTTATAGGCTCTGAAGCATGGAAACATGAATCGCTTAGCGTTTCCAAGTTTTAGAAATTGGGAAACATTGAAACTCCACTGAAATGCCGCCGAAACATGTCCGAGTCGTTTCTGCAAATTTCAAAAAATTGAAAACGCGTTTCTCTTGGCCAAAATGAGAAGATTTAGGGTCCCAGATTTAATTAGACACTTCTGATCTCACACTTCACGCTTTCTTCTCCCTCCCTCATTCTTTCTCGCTGTCAGATCGCAATCCACCACCCATCTGCAACGTTGATGGTGATTGATACCGGCGGTGGCAGCAGAGGCTAACCCATCTTCAGCAGTAACTCATAATCAGATCAGATTTCTTTATTTCTTTGTTTCGGGTTTCAGAGGCTGAAATATCTTCTTCGGCAAAGCCAAAAACTTTTGATTTTCTTTTTTGGGTATTTCTGATGTAGGGACTAGGGATTAAGTTGGGTGTTTCTGGGTACGGGTATTTGTTGGTTATTTTCTTATTTATAAGAATTGGGTATACTGAATTGATATTTTTTGAAAACTGAATTGGGTATAAATTGATACTGAATTGGGTATAAATTGATTTTTTTTTTGGTATATTGAATTGATATTTTCAGCATATGATTTATATGAATTTTGTTTTAATTAGTTATTATGTGTTTTAATTATATGAATTTTGTTTTCATACTAAATAAATATGATTATATCAATTCATAAAATTAAAAATTTAATTTTAAATTTGGACAAATCTAATATAATTGATTTTAAAATTTTAAATTCTGACATTGCCGAAATAAATCATATTCTGCTGGTAGTCACTTTCTTGTTTATAATTCATAAGATTTATACTTTATATGTCATTTTCATATTTTTTTGTTGTGTATTTAAATTTGTATTCTCATATCTGTGAGTTATTTATTTATTCAAGTTTTATATTGTTTCACTTTCATGGGTGGTACTAGAAATAGTAGCTCTAGCCATAGTACTAATAGTGTGACAAAACATAGAGATGATGAAAATTGTTATTTCTTGAATACTTGCATTCTATATTATCATTTTGTTTTTCTATATTTGGTTATCAATTAGTTTTTATTAATGTTGATTTGGAGAATTATTTTTAATAGAAATTTTTGATAGGGTTTTATTATTAAAAGTAACATTTGCTTCAATAATTATTACAAATGTACATATGAAAAAAATAATATTTATATATGTAAACAAATAATATTTACAAATATACCCATATATTTTTTAATATTTACGCGTTTCCCCTAGTTTCGTTTTTTACATTTTTCAAAAATGCCGTTTTCCCATGTCCGTTTCCGCGTTTCCCGTTTTTGTGCTACTTAGGTTATAGGAGATGGCTCATCTTTCCTGACAACGAATTTTATTCTGCCTTGCATGCATGGATAGTATGTATTTTCGTATACATATTCATTGTGTTTGTTGTACTTACATACACGTTAGTATATATTTCGATTTATATATTCATTCTGATAT
Organism: Vernicia montana; assembly: GCA_949750685.1. Taxonomy (NCBI): domain Eukaryota; kingdom Viridiplantae; phylum Streptophyta; class Magnoliopsida; order Malpighiales; family Euphorbiaceae; genus Vernicia; species Vernicia montana. Next base: position 9,976 of record CATKHJ010350611.1, on the reverse strand, counting down.
TCATATTTTTTTTCAATGTGATATACTAATAATTGATAAAAGCTAATTTTATTTTTATTTTAATGTGTTTGTTGACGTGCTTTGGATTAGTGGTATTGGAAGTATTGATTGTAACATGATCTAGAAAAAAAGATAATCATTGTCATGAAAATTTCAAATTTAAGGCTGGATAAATTATTCATTTGGATTTCTTGTTTCTACTCCCCCCCCCTCGGCCGTTTTTTTGTTTTTTGGGTTCTGGTTATAGTATATGATTTATTTTCAAAGAAATCTTTTCTGCTTTTTTATTTGCATACATGTGTGCATATTCTCATCTATATGATCATTTATGATATTTGTATATGTTCAGTATGCTACACTTTCTTGTACTAATTACTAATGTTGTTTTTTGTCATGCATGCAGGACATTATCATTGCAACCCCTGGACGATTGAAGGATCTGATTGAAATGAATGTATGCAAACTAATGGAAGTATCTTTTGTGGTAAGTAAACAATTGCATGTTAACTTTTTGCTAAATTATTATATTATATTATATTATTTTGTGTTTGATGGTCGTGGATTGGCTATATATTGTGTAATTGCGGGAGAACATTCAGTCAGTTCAATTAATCTGGTTCAAATTTTCAAATAACTGAAATAACAAAAATGCTCTAAGTTTCACTTGGGGCTGGCAATTCGTGTTGTGTCAAGACACGTGTATAACACAAAAATGGCCAACCCGAACACGACCCGTTTAATTAATCGTGTCAAAATCAAGTTACACGAAACAACCCGTTTAACTTTTTTATTACTATAATTTCAAAAAAAACTTTTACTTTTTAGAATTTTTAAAATTGAAAAAGTTTATTTTTTTAATTATTAAAATTAAAAAAAATTTAGTGGGCCTGATATGGTGCCTATACGTGACTATTTTAGTCACTTAGATTTAGAAGAATTGAGCATCATATCTCCTCCTTTTATAAGGAAGAGATGTGCTGCTATATTTAAATTTAAGTATCTTTTAAATTTTAAATTCATTATATGTAAAATATCATTGTAAAGCTCTTATAATATACTCTATAATTAAAAATAATATTTAAAATTTTTAATGTCTAAAGTGGTTGACAATCACATTGATATTTTATTTCTAATGTGTATATTGAAGTAACATAATAAATAATGTTTCTACAAGTGAGGAATTTTATATCTAAATTATTTGATGTAATTGTATACATGATATTTAAACATTTTTATATAAATTTTCTTTTTTTAGTAAAAAATACCTTTGTATAATTATCTCACATTCAGCCCTACAATGAATCATATCAATTTTTCACAAATTATTGTGGATAATTTATATTTTAATATTATTTAAGTGTGTGCATATATAAAATTAAACGTGTTTATTCGCGTCGTGTATTACCTGTTAACCCATTAACCCGTTTAAATAAACTTGTTTAATCGTTTCATTCACAGGTTAGGTGGGTTAACCCGTTTAAACTTGCTTTTTTGCCGTGTTATAAATGAGTTGACCCGTTTATGACCCGAACCCATTTATTCCAAACCCAAACCCGTTTAACTACGTATCGTGTCATGTCGAAAATTGCCAGCCCTAGTTTCACCTGAACTGCAGTTCTGGAAAGATAGAAATTAAGTGAACTAATAAACTTTTCTCTTTGGATCATCAGTTTTCCAACAAATTATACCATCTGTTAGCTCAAAATTTCTCATAGAAAAGATATGAGAGTGGAGAAACTTTAAAAAAATTCTATGAAATGAAGAAAAAAGAACCGTCAATGACGCTAGCATCTCAAAGACTCTAACTTGATCTCTTTAAATTTCTGGAAGATAACATAACATAACATAATATACCAAATTCCCCATTTCAACAAAATCTGGAAGCACGAAATAATCAACACTTGGGCTATTGGATAATACTTAGAAACCATATGACTCATTCAATCACCATCACTGCCAAACTGCAACCCACATCAATCCAAGCTGCGAGTAATTTTTAGAGAGAGAAAGGAGTTTGGAAAAAGCAGTTTATCTGAACTTGTGCAATATATGTATATACAAGACTAACAGAGCCATAGGGAATTGGAGGTCAAAGAAGGAAAAAAGGAAATATGGTAAGGAAGGTTTGGAAGATATAAAATAAATGAAATGGTACAAAATAATTTTTTTTTTTTTTTGAAAATTTCTAGAACCTTCTCAACATAGGTGAGAAAAATTATAACTAGAATTTGCTAGTGAGAATAACTAGGCAGCAAAACAGGAGAAGGAAAACAAATTATGACACTATGTACAGTAAATAAAGGATTTGGGCTTCCCATCTAAAAGGAATAATGTTGTCCTAAGTCAATTAGGACTAAATTTTAAATAAAGGCTCCTAAAGATATCCAGCCAACCTAATGCAGCAAGTCTGGAAATTACTAAAATACCCTATTTTATATCAGCAGCTAATTTATTTGAACAAACTTGTAAATAAAATTCTAAAAGAACTAGAAATGCTCTATAACATCTCAAAAAAACTCTATATTAAATCTGGACATAATTCTAGATGTCTCGAATCTTTAATCTTGTCTTTCTTGTATCTTCTTGCTATCTGCATCAAAAAGGCTTTTGAAATATGTAGAAACTTATCTCTTTATCCTGGGTGATCATGTGAACCTAGGAAACATAAAATACAAATAAAATAAAGATTCCAGCAACTGAAAAGATAAGACCTTTGGCACTCAATAAGCTATTATATTACAGAATTTGAAGGATAGTTCGTTTTCTTCAATGCATATATATGGTTCAAGGATTTGAAAACCAAACTGAATTTCACATTTTAGAACTGAACTGAACCAAATTTGAATGTTAGCGAACAAAATTAACCAAAATATGTTAGTTTGGTTTAGTAATTTGGTTTAAATTTTAAACTGGATAATGGTCACCCCAATTTTTAATAATACCATTACTTTATTGAACTTGGATGTGAAGATGCTTGCTAGTTTCAATTTGTAAAGAGCGTGGTAAGCTAGTTGAACTATCAGGACACTTCATTACATAATCTTGCCAATCCTTGGAAAGATTCAGGATCAAGATGCATCAGAGTCTAAAAGAGAGAAGTAATCTGCATAAGTTGTGGTTGCAAGCCTTTTTTTGCATTATGCGAGTATAATTTTTAACATTAATTGCTGTAGGTCCTTGATGAAGCAGATAGAATGCTTGACATGGGATTTAGACAGGAAGTTCGCTCCATAATGAGCAACACATGTTCTGGTATGTGATATTATTATTGCTCTCTTTTTCTCACTAGAACAGGAGAAAAGAGAAATGGAAGTTGTTTGAAACTAGGTTATTACTTTCTCTCTTGTGGAAGTGTTTGTATTCTCCGCATTTTACTTAAGAGTCTACATGACCATCAACATCAAGCATTCTAAAATCCACCAATCAATCAAATTGTGGTCACTAAGAATGAACTAGTAGTCATATGCTCAATATCTCCTACATCAATTTGAGTCTTCCTATTTAGTTTATTTATGGTCAAATCAAGTAGTGCTTCGTATTATTATAAAGGATAACACTAGAAAGTAAAAAAAATATAACACAAACTTTTGATGTATAATTTGTTTGGCGAAAAGGACAATGCAGACAATCTTTTTGGGGCTTAGGGAATAGCATTAAGTAAATCATGTGAGAAAGTCCAATGGATTAATTACCTTGAAATTTGTGATTATCTTCTTACCTGAGCTCTTAAATTTAATTTATATGGTTCATTTTAATATATTTAACATGTAAGGTACATTTTTTTTTATATTATTAATACTAGTCACTTAACCTATACAGCTCGCCAAATGATAATGTTCAGTGCTACATGGCCTGTAGATGTTCATAACCTGGCTGAGGAATACATGGATCCTAACCCCATTAAGGTGTGGATCTTCATATATAATTCTACTTTCTTTTGTTGTTATCTATGTGCTTTGTATAATCAATGAGCATTTTTCAGGTAGTTGTAGGTTCAGAGGATACTGCTGCTAATCATGATGTCATGCAAATTGTTGAGGTTTGGTTTCTCAATTTCTAGCAAGGGACTTTTGTGATATTTTTTATGTTTTTATTCTAGTCAATGTTTTGTTCATGTCGGTACATTCATGTGTGTAAATGTAGGTCTTGGATGAACATCTGCGTGATGAGCGTTTGGTTGCTTTGCTAGAGAAATATCACAAATCCCAAAGGTTACCTCTTACTTTCATTTGTATAGTATAGCTGCTCAAACTATGGATTTTGCTAACATTTGGGATTTATAGGCATGAAATAGATTGATGATAAAAAAAAAAATAATAATAAAAAAAAGTATTAATAATTTAATTAAAAATGAACTTATTCTTAATGCAAATTGATGTAGGACGGCTTAGGGATAAATTGGCTTTTAGGAACTTGTAGAAATTAAGAATTTAGGAATTAAAACTGACTTGGCAGATCTAAATTGTTGGAAAAATTAAGAATTTGTTTGGTATAAATGAATCTAAAATGTAGAATTCATTTGTCAATGAATTTTCATGTTGGGTATGATAACTTCAAAGTATGAAATTCAATTGAATTCAATATGATTTATGTTTGCATAAATGTAGAATTCAATTAAACATATGACAATTTCCTAAATACCCATAAATAAAGATAGAAAGAGATAAAGGAAGAGAGAGAGAAAAGAAGAGAACAAAGAGGAGAGAGGAATTGAGAGAAAAGAGAGAAAAAGGAGGAGAGAGAGAAAAGGAAAGAGAAGGAGAGAGGAAGTGAGATAAATAGTGGGTATTTTTGTCCAAAATTTTAATTTTATACGTTTTGCAGAATTCATTTCAAATTCCACCAATTTTGTAGAATGTGGTTTAATTCCACAGAATTAAATTTGTGGAATTGAAATGATACAAAACTGACATAGGACGGGATGGAGGGCTGGCTATAAAGGGTGAATTTTAGGTTTATATGAAGGCTAGGATGGGTAGAGACTTTAGGTGGGCTGTTGGGGTTTGTAAAAGGGATGGGATTGAGGGGCAAAACTAAGCAAGAACAAAGAATTATGGGTTTGTTTGAGAAGAAATTAAGCACAATGAACAATAACGCGAATACTAAAATAAGAGAAAATTGTTTAAGTTTTACACCTAAACTTTCTTAGGCATCACACCCAAGTTCCCATGGCATCACACCTAGGGTTGAATTGCATCACAACTCGAAATAGCATAATTGCTGGTTTTTTATTCAATAATAAAGCTGAATTAAAAGCATTACAATCCTAGGTATTTATAGAGACTTAAACTAGTCCTAAACCTATAAGAAAAAGACTAAACTAGTCCACATTCTCTAAGGATTTGGACTCCAAGAATAAACTAAACAGGAATGTAGTATTTCTAAACCAACAAAGACTCAAAATAAGACTTAAAACTAAAAATAAAGATACCTAAACAACTCTGAATAGATTTTTCAGCGAAGCTGGAAATTATAAAATTATCCCTGAATTAAAAATAATAGACCAGCAGATTATTTATTTGACGCATAAATTAAAATCAAAAGGGCTTGGAAATACTCTATAATTTTCCCAATAAACCCCATATTAAATATGGACCATAATTCTAAGATTGAGCCTTTAAATTTGAATTTCCTTGTGTTCCTATTCTGCACCAGTGTCTTGGTAACAAAAATGATGACTTGTTGAATTGTCATTTTGCCTCCTTTGTTGCTAGCAACAATAAGGAAACTTGGAAGCTTTTTTTGGACTTGTATACGAATTGCTTTGGAATTACAGAGTTCATCTCTTGATTGTTGGCTAGTGGCAATATAAATCCAATTTCTTTGGTATTTTCAACCATAAAACTGAAGTCCTTTGTCCTTTCTAATTTTCCAACATCTTGTTGTCTTACTTCAACCTGTTTTACCTTTTCTCCAATAATACTCTTGTCCATAAATTCCTTTCTTTCAAGTTCCATTTTTTACTTTTCCAAGCAATGCATGTGTTTTATTCGTAGTATTAGGTTGTTGATTTGGCTCTCCAAAACATTGTATTGCCTTTTCTGTTTGATCTTTAGCTTCAACTTCTTGTTGAAGCAAAACTAGAAGCGGGTTATGATGTTTAAGCCTTTAAGATGGCAGTTCTATCTTTTCTGTTCCTTTTTCTGGCTGATCAATTTGCTGAATAGGCCCCTCCAATTGCTGCCTTTGTTTTTTAGTTGCTATTAGTTGTTGTCTTGAAATTTCTGCTTGATGCTTTGGAGCTTTAATTTGTAGGTTTTGCAATATTACATGATCTATACCATTTTGTTACCCTTTGCACTTATTGTTTAGGCCTTTTTTCTACATACTTCTTAAGGGCAAGTGTTCTCATTGGCCTCAGAACAAAATTATTAACCCAAGCGACCTTATATGGATGTGGTTTGGTTGGAAGCTTGGGGTTCAACTATGGATGCCAAGACCACATTCATGCAACTTCCACCATCAATGATTGGTTTCTTTGCTTGACCACCACAACAAACCATCCTTAGCAATATTGAAACTTGTCGCTAATCCTCTTCCCCCATCTTAGGGGTTTGCTAGAATTTGTCTCACTACAGAGAGGAGAGTAGCATCAATGACTTCATCTATTAAGTCATCATCTACAAAATCCGCATAATCAAAAGAATTTCCCACACAATCTTCTTGCTGTGATTCTTCATCTCCCTAATTGATGTAGGACAGATTTAGATAACCTGTTCTACGTTGATTTTCGCAGAAAATAAAGGTTTAAGATTGAATTCTAGGTCTGATTTGACGGAAATTCAGAACTGAAACAGAGGAATAGGAAAGAAAAGATAAGAAAATTTCTAAGAGTCGGCACTTAGAAGACCTGAGTCAGCACCTAGGGTGAATTGAGTCACACAATTCTTAACAATAATTTGCAGGAAAATTATTTTTATTGAATCTGAAAAACTGAATAACAATCGATACAAGCCTAGGTATTAGACTTGAAACTAATCCTAATCATACTTGGATTAGGAATCCTAAACTAGGAAAATTACAAACTAATACACTAGGAAATACTAAACCAACTAAAACTCCTAAATCAGACTTAAAATAAAATAAAGACTGTAAATAAATTTTAACTACTGTTCCAGCAAAGCTGAAAATTACAGAAATACCCTTTGGGTATTGAAATTGTAAATATTAGACCAAAATTCTAAATCTCTTGATTCTTTGAATTTTGTTTTTCTTGATGTTTTCCTTGTCCGCATCATTCTCCTCTGATTGGAGAAAACTCGACCTCGAGTTTTGAAATGCCTAAGAAGCAAAAACATATGCGTTGGACTTGAATTCCGCCTTCTTAACTATTGGTAGCAAACGAAATACTTGAAACCTTCCTTTAAACTCATCTATGAACTCATTAGGAATAATGAAGTCCACCTTTTGAACACTAGCAATAGGTAACACAAATTCACCATGTTGAGCGTCTTTCATAACTTGAACAACAAATTTGACGTCTTGTTTCTCTTCCACATGTTGATAATCATCTTGCAAAGGCCCTACTTGTTGCTGCCTTTCTAATTTTTCCTTTGCTTGAATTGGTTCTTCATGTTCAATGTCTTGGACATGCGGATGTTGGAGCGGGTTTTGAGGTTTGACGTTTTGTGGTTGCAGGATTTGACTTTCTGTCCCTTTTCCGTGTTGATCATAGCGTTGAATGGGCTCTTTTAATAGCTGCAATTGCTGTTCCACCCCTTTTGCTTGTTGAGGAAGTGTCTCTAGTTGTTTAATAGGCTTTACCACATGCTGTCTTGAAATTCCGGCATGTGAATCTAGCTTTGGAACTTCCAGTTGCACTTGCTGAAGTTTTTCCTCGTCAAATTGTAAATTTGCAAAACTTTCTAGTTGCTGGTTCTGCACTTTTGGCTTTCCTACTAATAGATTTCTTGCTCCTTCACCAACACTAGGCATAGTTTGCAGATTAGGTCTTAGGTTTGGTTTTGGTACAGCTTGTAGGTTTTGATCAACTTGTGGACGTTGTTCTCCAACAATCTTGGATGCAACTTGTAGACTTAGGGCTGTTTTTTGTAGAAAGACTTTACTAATGGTTTTGGAAGTTTGATTGCTAGGGTTTGAAGGGAACCTTCTAAACAACTCATCCATCATAGCATTCAAACGATCAAACCTTGAACTCATCTTTTCATTCAATTGATTAAAATTTGATTCACTGTCATGATGAAAAGAATTCTGCTTTTCAAATTGGTTCAAGTAATTAGCCATTGGCATGCAGCTATATGTTGAATTATATACCTTCTCACTCATTCTTTGGCGATAATATGATGGCAAAAATTTTTCTTGAAGCTTTGTTTTCATCTCTTGCCATGTATTAATTTGCGGTTGCCTTCCTATTTGTATATCATACTGTGAGGCCTCGTCCGAGCACCGGTCCGATCCGTTAAGAGAATCGAAAATGCTTTTCGGGAGAAACTCCACGCAATCTGGAACCCGCTATGAGTTCTTGGAAAATTAAAATTTGTATTTTTGCTTTTATGTGACAGGGAGTCGCCACTTTAATTTTATTTATTTTAATTGGAAAAATTAAAGGAAAATCCAAATGAAATGACTCCAAATTATTTATTTTATTCCAATGGAAAAACACTAATTCACGAGTGACCAAAGTGGGCCCGGGGATCAGGTTTTGGTAATAAATATTTTAATTTCTTAAGTTTGGCTTAGGTACAAAATAACTTTATATATGTATGAATAGGAATAAAAAAAAATGATGAATAGACACTTGTAAATGATACAAACATTATATGAATGACAGTTATAGAGATGAATCAAAAGCAAAAATAAGAAAGGAGGATCCTTCCTCTAACGCTTATGGGTACTAGAGAAAGCACATATTTCTCAATTAATAAAGGATAAAGAATATATATAAAACAGTAAAATAATAGAAAGGGGAAAATATTATTTAAAATATTTTGGAGTTGATGCCTTAAAGATTAGCATGCCTGCGTATCCCTTTGAATGAGAATCAAACCCTACGCAGTTCTCCCTTCTTGCGAAGGAGTAGTTTTGATAAAAAGAGTTTGAGTCGGTTTATTAATTTAATTCAGATTTTAAATTAATAAAATTTAGATTTTTTCATATTTAGATCAAAATAAAGATGCAATAATATGGATAAATTCTAGATCTGAATTTAGAATTTAAAAGTGCAAGAGAAAGGAATTATATGTTTGCTTTTCTTGGTTTTTTCGTGAATGGGGCGAGATTGGCTTCGGATCTGAGCTCCACTTCGGGATTAGGAACTCAAAACGAGTAATAACAATTTTAAATTGAAATAACTTTGGTGGTTGAAAGATTTGAATATGAAAAAGGTGATTTTGGACAGAATTTCGATAGCAGAAAAGTACTAATTTCAGTTTTCTCTCTATTTTCTCTCCCATTTTCTGAAGGAGGGTAGGCTATTTATAGAGAAGAGGTGGAGAGGAATCAGGCGGCACCAACGGTGGCACGCCGGTGGTGCCGCCTCGGAGGTTTTTGGCCCGGTTCGGTATGACCGTCTGATTTGACCCGATTTTGCATTGTTTTGGTCGATTTTGGCTCGTTTCTAATCCGATTTGGGTCCGGTTTGATTCTATGGGTTCGTAATTGAAAATCAGTCATCTGGGGGTGCAATTTTAAGGCTTTACACATACTCAACACTATACCACCATAATTTTGCAGATCCGATCAAATTGCACTTTGCATATTTTACCCTACGCAGTTCCTCATAGTTGTAGCGATCAAAGTAAGATTCGAGAGAATCAATCCAATTACAAAATTTTGTAGGATCACCTCCTTCAAAACATAAATCGTATATTCCCATTATTGATGAACATCAAAACATCAAACTATAAGGATCTTGAAGCTCTGATACCAAAATTGATGTAGGACAGATTTAGATAACCTGTTCTATATTGATTTTCGCAGAAAATAAAGGTTTAAGATTGAATTTCAGGTTTGATTT
>CATKHJ010350530.1:0-25235 GCA_949750685.1 Vernicia montana | reverse complement strand
AATTACAAAAATAATCAAATGCAAGTATAAAAAGATAAAAGGACTAATTCTTCTTATATAAGAATTTACAAATACAAAAATTGTATTATATACAAAAGAAAGAAAAGAAAAATTTTAAGTCTCTATTGGAGGAGGATCTGTCGAAGGAGGCTCATTCGAGGTAGCATCTACACTGAGGTTCGATGGATTTATCGGAGCAGCCGAAGCATCTAAATCAGCTGAAGGAACAACAAGAACAGTTTCAGTAGGAACAGTCGAAGAGACAACAGGAACATTCTCAACTACTTCGACTTCGACTTCTTCACCAATATCGCTATCACTTTCCAGTTCTACTATTAGGGAAGTGACCTGTGCTGTCTCCTTTTTCCAAGAGGGAAAGATTTCTGGATCAGGCATGTCCTCTCCTTCCTTAGTATCTTTGTCGAAAATGGAAAAATCTGGAATAGGAGGCTCTTCATCTATTTTCATTTCGGATACCCTTTCTAGCACACCTGGAAAGAAGGCTGCTGCATCTTGGAGAGCATTATTATAGTATTGAGCAGCTGCCTTATAAGAGTGATAGGTGGTGATTTGGTCAAAGCTATCAGAAGCTAAGAAGTCCCTGGTGGCTCTCTTCTTGCCCTCCTTAGACTGCCTATGTTGTTCCTTAGCTATTTGAACCATCTTCGAAGCTTGCTCGTAAGAATAAGCGGACACTTGGAGCTCTCCCTGCACTTTTTTGAGATCTTGGCGAAGACTAGAAACCTCCTCTACTTCAAGGGCGAGCTCTCATTGTGTTTTCTCAAATCCTCTAATTTGGCTGAGAGGTCAAGAGCAGACTTGTCCTTTTCTGCAATTATTTTATCTTTTTCTACCAAAAACAAGTCTCTCTCAGCCAAGGTAGATCGAAAAGCTTCCACTTCGGCCTCAGTTTTTTGATAGGTTTCATTGCTTATTTTTAGTTGGGCTTCCATGTTAGCTCGTTCTATCTCCAACAAGGCATTCCTTCGTTTCTCCTCCTCCAAAGAAGTTTTTGCAGCAAGCAGTTTCACCTCCATTTTTAGACAAGCCTCTTGTCTCTCTTCAGTGGCTTTCCTAGCAGCATCATAGTGATCCTCTAGGAGGCCCAATTGAGTGCGAAGCTTATCTGAATCCAGAATGGCCTGCATATAATCTTGATTAGTTGGATTCAAAGAACAATTCATTCAGAAATCAATGAGAAAAAAGTATTTACTTCTTTAAGTATGTGCTGGTGCCTATCCAAAGCCTCTCCCACAGACTTTAATAAAGTTGTTGGAGCAGGCCGAAGGAAAGAAAGTGGTATTGCAGAAACTACTGGTAATGGAGCTCTGGCAGTAACCCTTTCGCTCACTTCAACCCGCTTATCAACTTGTTGTCGCTTAAAAGGAGGTTCGGAAGAATCAGAGAGGGTTGCCGAAGAAGAACTGGGCGAAACTGCATTCTTTTTCCTCCCTGCCAAAAATTCATTTATTGTTAATTTCTTTTTTGGAAGTTTGGTAGGGAGGAGAGTTGTCTTTATTTGTGATTCCTCCAGGTTGATTGTAGGAGTTGGAGAAGAATCAATTATTGGAGGCAAGGAGGGAATTGGAGAAAGTTGATGCGACTCCAGAGGAGTAGGAATAATAGTTGGCTCTGAATCTGCAATAACAAAAATCTCAGATATTAGTAAAAACTAATTTATTAAAAAAAATGGGAGAAAGATGAAATAAATGAAACAAATTGCCTTCTAAAGCCAGCTGTTCTTCGACAACTAGAATCTTCTCAAGTTAAGGATAAAGGAGGCGAAGTCTGGTAAAATCAGGCGAAGAGGCCTTCTTCGCCACATACCTCTCCCACGCTAATATTTCTGAAGCGGTGGGAGGTCTTCCAGCCTTAACACTCATCAACCATTTTACTTTATCATCTTCGGGTATTTTAAAATCAGAATCACTCAAAAATGTTAAAATAAATGGCGAGGCAGAAGTAAGAGTGATGGAATGGTCAGTTATACCTTTTCCAGATTCAGATCCAAGCAAATCCTTCGCCAACGATGCCAGCTTGGCATTAAAAGCCTCATCATCAACAACATCCTCCAACTGCCTTTTTAGATCACCCAATTTTTCCGCTGCACTTGAGTTGTGAGCAAAGACCTCCAAAACATTCGGAGGATGAGGGCCTTTTTTTTTTCGGCTCCTTTTGAATCTAATGCATTTCCCTTTTTCCCTTGTTACTAGGAAGAAGGGATAAAGAAGGAGGAAGGGGAAGAGCGATTCCACCAGAAGGCTTGATAGATATTCCCGGGAGGGGAATAGTGGCAGGGAGAAGAGCATTAACGGGCACGGTGGGGTCAGAGACCTTGACAAGTCTTTGCCTCACCGCAGGTACCTCTCTTAAAAGTTTTTTAGTTTGTTGGCTGGAGCCTTTAGCTGGCGGAGGACCAAAGTCGGCTTCGACCCGCACCCTTAACCTCCCGGTAGAAGGGTCTATGACAGGCAGCTCAGAGGCTGGGATATAATCCCTAGGAGATATCCCTTCTGTCATCTTCAAAATATCCTGATAATGTTCAAGATTCTTTGCCTTCATTGCAAACACGATGCAAAGATTCAGAAAAAGTGCAGGTATGCATAATCTCAATATGGGATATAACTATAAAATTTTATGAAAATAAAATATACCTTGGACATCCATAAGGCGTATCCTTGGGGTAGGATTTCGGTCGACATCTATTAAATGTATGGCGGACCCCATCTTCTCCGCATCATACACATACTTCTCATCGACAAGGGTCCTAAGGTCTTATTTTTCTCTATTTGTCAATAGCTCTGGCCATTCACTTAGGCCTTCGACCGGCAACAGCAGATGACCGAGGAATCTAAAGCCAATAGATTTGGAGCCGAGACCATCAGTAATCTCGATTATTCCAAATTTTTTCTTCCAATCTTTGATTTTTCTATCCTTGCCTATGAAAAGGCCTCGAAGGGGCTTGGCGAAAGTCATATATACTCCAGGAGATCCCTGGGCACTCATAAGGCAGAAGAAACATTGGAAGAGTTGAGCAGTGGGATGAAATCCCATAGGCGAAGTAGAGAACTTCGAAATAATGCATATCTCTGATGGAATTAGGAGTCAGCATCATATGATTGACTTAGTAATAGTTGAAGCACTCCACCATGAATTTTGTGGGAGGGAATAGGAGACCAGCCTCCAATTGATGATAGAAAATGATATAATGACTCAGATCTTTGGGGAGTGCGGCATTTGGGTCACTCGAATAGACCCTCTCGTGGGATTGAGCAAGGCGAAAGATAAACTTCTTATTGAAGTCTAGATTGTCACTAAAAGCCGCAAATTCGCCCAATGGGCTCAATTTCTCCCCAAACGTGATTCAAGGTTTCTTGAAACTGAGCAGCGCTCACCTTGTCTCTCATTGGGTAAGTGTCCTTCTTGGAAGTCATTAAAGTTTGAAAGGCAGAAAGTGATAACTTTCGAAAGTTTTGAAGGAAGAAAGCAAGTAAAAACAAATTCACAAATCAAAGGAAGCAAATAGGAGCTCTAAAGTGATGAACAGAGGGGTTTATATAGAGAAAAAACCCTTACCAACCATCGCCCAATAATGAGAAAACCTAAACGACGGTTGGCAATTTGAAATTCCTTAAAAATCGTACCAATCTGGGCTTGTTTGATACCACGTGTATGCGCTTGTATTCGAAAAGACAAGCATTTAATGAAAAACTCACTAGACTGCTAAGTGCATTAAATGGGTTAAAGATGATTGATATACCTCACATGACAGTTGTTGAAGTAGTGTTGAAGCAGAATATGTAGTCAGTAAAAAGCACTTCGCCTCTGGCAAAATGGATCAGAAGATAAAGTATTTCTATCGAAGCTTTGTTAATACTCCTCGCTTCAAAAGAAATAGGGGGGCTTCTGATGAGGGACAAAAATGGTTAGTGATATGGTGGGCTCAAATTAAATATAAAGGCCCATTATATACAATGTTAATACAGAAATATGAGAAGATGAAGACCGAATACAAAGGCCTAATAGAAAAAGCCCAGGAGGCCATTCTCTACCGCATTAAGAAGAAGATACCACTTCGCCATGCTCCAAAGCTCTTCACCCTCCTCGTAATTAATGCAGTTTGTTTAGCAAATTTTATTAAGGAAGCTGAGGTCACCAAATATTTACGTCACATGGCTTTTGTCAGAGGAAAGTCATATTTATGCGACGTACCCACGCCTAATTCTACACCGACTACCTGTCATCTGACAGAAATAAGGACAAGATCAAATCTTATTTTTCAGAGCCTAAAATACCGACTCCATCAATCAAAAGGTGTTTGACCTTTCCCCATTTACCCTTTAACCTAAAGGACTTGGGGCTTATAAAAAGAAAGTATAAGATCATAAAGAATATCATATTGAACTCTATATATTTCTTATCTCTTTTTTTCTCACAAATATAAAACGATTACTAACTTGAATGTCGGAAGCTCTTCACCAGGCAACTAGCCTGACCCTCTTGACTCTGCTCATTTTTGCAGGATTATCATATCAAAGCCCAAAAAATGAAGATTCAGCCAAAAAAAAAATACTTGTTGATTTAATACTCATCAATTATTAATTATATTTATACTAAAATTTACTAGAGTGAGCAATTTGATTTTAAGTATTATGCTCTCTGTCTATAAATAATATGGAAAATGCTAAATTTATCATCACTATTTATACCGTGTTTTTACTATTTTGTATGGCGTAATGTGTTTGTGTAAAAATATTTCTATTTTATTTTATATTATTTTACTTTGATAAGGACAAAAATATAAAATCACTAATATTTATTCATCTTTAAAATTGACGGTCATAACTTTATAATTTTATAGCCGATTTCAATATACTGAATCCAAACTCAACAATTAATTATTAATTAATTAATTTATTTATTTATTTACACAATATGAGAACCAAATTATATTATTTCATATTTTGTATTTATAGAATTTACTATCATTTATATCTTTATCAGGATAAAATTAATTTTAAATGAAATTGTAATTATCTAAATATCTAATCGAAACTCGTTTTAACCTCTGAAATAATTTAAGTCGCTTTGCCCTCATGAAAGTTGAAGCATAAAAACTGCGGGCCTCCTTGTTAATGCAAAGTCCATTTTGTCCTTTACTATGATTTACACGTTCTTCTAATTAAGTGCTTTTCACAATATCAAGCGTTGATGAAGTCCTTCCTTGTCTTATTAATTGATTAGTGGGCCCAAATATCATTCCTTCTCCTTTTCAATTAGAATATATATATATATATATATATATATATATATATATATATATATATATATTCTTGGATTAATTTTAATCTATGAAAAAAAAAAATAATAGAAGTAATTACACAAAATACAAAATTCACGTGGTTTGATAATCTGTCTATATTCATGAAAAGTTTCAGTTTGTTTTTTTTTTTAATTAAGAGAACTGGTGGTGACTACATTACATAATAAATTAAGGTTCAATTCTTTAAATAATAACTGATTGTCTCAAAAATTACATAATTACCTTACTCTTCAATAAAACTATTACGCTAGTTCCTCCTTACTTCTACGATCCTTCTCTTTATTAGAAGTCTGAATGTAAACTGTTATTTGATTATAAGCCATTATTTAACAATATATATATATGATTGATTATGTTACTAAATTTATATGTCAATTGATATTATTTTTTTTTTTAATGTGTTTATCTTACATTTAGAAATTACCTCTTAGAGTTTTTTTTTTTTTTTTTTTTTTTTCCTTAACAAAAGAAGCCTCATTAATTTCCAAGTTCCTTGTTCTCAGTTGGGCCGGCACAAGGAAAGTGGGGCATATAAAGAAATTGTCATTGAGTAGAGTGCTTTCCCAAAGTAGAGTAACTAACAGGTAACCCAAAATGACAAAATTAAGTCTCTAGGAAACAGCTAAACTTGGGTTAGCAAAACTTTGTGGAGGTGATAAAATTGGAGATGTTTATTCACAAAACTCCAATCAAATGAAATTAAATCTACATTTTGTCTTCTTCCTCTTTCCTTTTCAAAGACAAACTGTACAAAGAGACAAATTCCTTTAAAATTGAAATAAAAACACAAATAACACTCTCTAATTAGCTTCTTAATTCTCTCTAAATACTATACTAATTCATAATCATCATCAATTAATAATGTCTAGAGCAATATTGAAGAACAACCACATAACTTAAAATTTTTATTTCATTTGTGTTTGATCAAATTTAATTTGATCTTATTGTGAGTGAGTGAGTTAATTAATTAGAGAGGAAAAAAAAAAAGGAATGATAAATTCTCTTTGTGGAAGCATGGGTTCAATCAAAAGTGAAAGCTCAATTTCATGCAGCAAAATGATGCAGCCAACTTCTCCTAATAGCTCATCAAATATTTCTGAATCCAAGAAAATTACACTATTATCTTCTTCTTCTAATATAGAAAATACTAACCTCACCCCACCAAGCCTTAGCTTGCCATCAGTGAAATTTGAGTTAGATGGAGATGTAGAAGTCCAGTCGCCGGATAGTTCAATATGGGAGACATTTTTCTCCGATCATTTGGATTCAGATTTCATGGTATTATCTCCAGTAAGGAACTTGCCTTCACCACAGACATCGAGTTGCAATTATAACTATGTTCATGCAATGCAAGGGCAATGTCTTTCAGGTTGTTCTCCTCCTCGCCATGTATCGCATCAACTTGGGTCTTTTAGTACTAGCAGTCATAAAGGGAAAGGACAAAGCCCTCTCCATAGAGTTTTTAACTCTCCAAATAATCAATACATGCAAATTGAAACTCTTTCTTCTTTGCCTGCTATTGAGGATTTCTTAGATGATTATAACAATAATCATAATAATAATAATAATAATAATGGTCAGAGAGATGGACTTGGAGTAGGGTATCAACCAACTAGATTTTCATCTTGTACTAGTACTGGTAATTCTTCTCAATTGTTTGATATGCAAACTGCAATTCCTGCTGTTTTGGATTGTTTGCCAATTCCAAATTCTTCTTCTGCTGGCTCTCAACTGACTCAAGATAGAGATATTTATCAGATGAGTTCTTTGAGAAATGCACCACCATTGTCTCAACAATTACAACAAGAACAACAGGAGAAACAACCACCACCACGATCAACAACACCTCCACCACTACTTCCAGAGCAGCAGCACACCTTGATGGTGCCTCTCTTTACTGGTTCTGAGCAGGTGAATATCTTTCTCACAACAGCAAAAATAAGAATAATGTTAGGTACAGTGACTAACTATTAATTTGAATAGTGTAATAATGATACATATGTGAGGAACACTTGAGCACTTTCTCATTTTTCATATACAACTTTTGCAAATACACTATTACACTATTTGGTACAAATATAGTTACTCACCATATCAATTATATATTTTTGTAACTTTTAACAACATATTACTAAAAATATGTTGATAATAATTAATAATAATAATAATAACATTACTACAAACATTGATTAACATGTTATTATAAATATATATTTACTGTTAATTATTATTTTTAATATGAAATATCAAAAGATATTAAATAAAATATATGTATATATTTTAACAGGAACAAGACAGTGGACTTCAATTAGTGCACCTCCTTCTTGCTTGTGCAGAAGCAGTAGCCAAAGAAGACTACATGTTAGCAAGAAAATATCTGCACCACCTAAACCGAGTGGTCACACCACTGGGTGACTCCATGCAAAGAGTAGCATCTTGCTTCACTGAAGCCCTAAGTGCTAGGCTGGCTGCAACTCTTACCACCAAACCTAGTACAAGCTCCAGTACAACAAAACCCTTTTCTCCTTACCCTCCAAACTCAATGGAAGTTCTCAAAATTTACCAAATCCTTTACCAAGCTTGCCCATACATAAAATTCGCTCATTTCACTGCTAATCAAGCCATTTTTGAAGCATTTGAAGCAGAAGAACGAGTTCATGTTATTGATCTAGACATTCTTCAAGGCTATCAATGGCCAGCTTTTATGCAAGCATTAGCAGCTAGACCAGGAGGAGCTCCATTTCTTCGAATAACCGGAGTCGGATCATGCATAGATAGTGTAAGAGAAACTGGCCGTTGCTTAACAGAACTAGCTCACTCTCTTCATGTTCCATTTGAGTTTCATCCGGTTGCTGAAGAATTACAAGACCTCAAACCCCATATGTTTAACAGAAGAGTTGGTGAAGCTCTAGCTGTTAACTCAGTTAACCGACTCCACCATGTTCCTGGTAATTGTCTGGGTAACTTATTATCCATGATTCGTGACCAAGCACCAAATATAGTAACTTTAGTTGAACAAGAAGCAAGTCATAATGGACCTTACTTTTTAGGTAGATTTCTTGAAGCATTACATTATTATTCAGCAATATTCGACTCGTTAGATGCTACATTTCCACCAGATTCTGCACAGAGGGCGAAGGTGGAACAGTATATATTTGCTCCAGAAATAAGGAACATTGTAGCATGTGAAGGAGCAGAGAGAATAGAAAGACATGAGAGATTGGAGAAATGGAGGAAATTAATGGAAGGGAAAGGGTTTAAAGGAGTAGCTTTAAGTGCAAATGCCGTTACTCAATCAAAAATATTATTGGGTTTGTATTCTTGTGATGGGTATAGATTGACTGAAGATAAAGGTTGCTTGCTTTTAGGGTGGCAAGATAGAGCCATACTTGCTGCTTCTGCATGGAGATGCTAAGAGTTTTTCTTTTTTCTTTTTTTTAATTATGTGATATTCTTGTCTTTGGGGCTTCTCTTGTTTGTTATTGAGGTTTTTTAATTAATTTGTTCGTCATAAAAATCTTCATGTCCAAGAAAAACAATATAAGCGCCAATAAAGGGAAAAGGATAAGGAAAATGATGGATGTGTTTGTTTGTTTGATTTTGTAGGAAAAAAAATAAAAACACTAGTCTTAATTAAGAGGATTAATTATATGGATATTATAAATTAATTTATTTATCTACTACTACTATATTTTTGTTTTGAATTAATAATTGGAGAAAGTAATTGATTTAATTGCATACAGGATCTGGCTTACAAGTTATAAAAATACCACTTCCGTCCTAGATGTCGTAACCATTGGACTGTAGGATTCTCAAAGACTGGTGCAGGTAACTGGTGAGATAAGGAAGAGTCGAGTTTAAATTCTCAAATTGAAAGCCTGCACAATGACCAAATGCCGATCTCCTAATACGAAGGGTTGACTTTAAATTCTCTGATAATTCCCTCCCTTATAAAAAATTCCCAAAAAAAAGGTCAAAAGGTGAACAAGAACATTAAACTTTCGGATGAAATATTACAGTTCCGGTCATTGAGAAAATAGGTCTCAAAGATAAATATTTTATGTAAGTAATTAAGAAGTGGTAGACATAACATATTCCACTAATGATATGCTTAAGTGTCAAACCCAAAGTCCTGTATAAAATAAATCATAAGAACAAGACTGCAACTATAGAAATACAGAAACACGCATTTTATATATAACGCAAATACATCACCACCAGCATATTGTTACACGGAGGAATGCCCTCAAAACAAAGATGAGGCACTGAGGGATGGCGCACCATTTTACAAATTATTATCTTTCCAGCAACCAGATTTTATGGCCATGACATCCTAGCAACTTCAAGGACACCTCACAAGCTTAAACCCGAATGGATGCCCTCTTCTATTACAATATAGAACATGAACAGAAATTTTTCCTTGGGGCCTCATCCACCTTTTTCTCTGTTCAAAAGAAAGCAAATCTCAAGAGCTATATCTCATCATAAATTAGACCTCTTGAAGGTTTTCATCTGATCAATGCATATTAAGATTAGGACATATTAAGTTAGAATATATAATCAGCATATAAAACTACCTGTTTTTGCTTTTGCTAAAGATGGCTGCACAACAACATGCATGGTGATAACCCCTTTTGGAAGCTCCCCAAAAGGAACCTTACATTGGCCAACTGTCTTGTTGTTTTCCAAAATTTTTCCAGCATTTATCAGTTTGATGTCATTTGCTAACTTGGGTGCAATTTTCTTATCTACAGCAAATCAGAAAGCTTAGTGTTTTTTTTTTCAACTAAGAATTAAAAGCAAATAATGTGTATTGCTACAAGCATCATCATCTCATAAGCACAAGTATCTAAAAGCCAAATAAAAGAAAATACAAAAATGAGCATGTGCAAAGAAACAAAACAATGTCCTAAAAATGTAAACGAAAAAAATAATTCCCCGTCCCTTGTTCTTTTTATTTTGTTTTTGTGTGTGTGTGTGTGTGTGTGTGCATGTATGTGTTTGATGAATATCACCAACCAAAATCATATCATGCAATGGAAAGAAACGCAGCACTACTTTAACTTAGAGGGATATCAAATTCCAGAGTATCCCAGCCCCACAAAAAATAAACGAAGAGAAAAACAAGCATTACAATTACCAGTTTAATCTTTAAATATGCTTACTAACAAGTGATTATTAGCAAAATCAAAAGTCTACATTGACATCCATCGGTAACAAGCATGCCCAGAATTCCAGTTTTCTGAGCCCATTGGCACTTGACCAAAGCACCCTTACGCTGCATTTCGGAAATTGGAGGGGAAGTGATTGGGAGTTTGAACGGAAAGGAACAGAAGTCTCTTTAAATACGCTCATTCACGTGGCAGGCTAGGCCTGGTTGAGGTTCAAACATTCTGTCCTGACTTGGGCCCTGCGCTGAACCAAGCCTAGCCCGTGTCTCGTGAACAAGAATATTTAACAACTCTTCTGTTCCTTCTATTAATAAGGTGGCTAGGCCCTGAACAAATATAAATTACAAGCCTTCCCACTTTGGAGACAGACCTCAATCTAGCCGGGCCATGTCAAGCTCAAGGATCCAATGGCCTACCAAGTCTGGCATTTTAGTAGGTCGAGCAATGCAGGTGCCCGAGCAGACCATGAAGAGGAAATGTAAAAGTTAAAAATAAGAAGACAATTACAAAATTATCGGGTAAGCATTTGTTAGGTATTGAAGGGGTTTCAACAACATTACCCTCCTAACAAAGAAAATTGCCCAAACAAGGTTATCAATTTGCCCCTCAAACTTCCCTTCCCTTTCCCCCAATCCCAAAGGCAAACTGAGTCGTGAAGAGAGTAGTAATGTTAACAACACAAAATAAGTCCTTTGGCATTCACTTTGAATTTGTTTTCCCCAAAAATCAGATTGAGGATTGAGGCATAGAAATAAATAAAAAATAAGGGCAGTTGGCGCTTGTAGGCTTGTAGACCAAGGACATTCAATCTGATCAATTTAAAAAACTCAAACATATCACTTTAAAAAACTCAAACATGATCAAACATTACAAACGAAACACACACTACAAACAAGAAAAATGCATCTTGTGCAATTACTTGGATCTAGGGGCGACTTAGTGGGTAAGACGACTAAGGCAACCGCCTTAGGACCCCAATTATATATATATATATATATATAGAAAATAGAAAGTATTTTTATAAAATAAAGTACAGAAAAACCTAAAATTTTAGAAATATAACTTAATAAAAAGCTTATAAAATAGGAACATCCTAAAAATTAGTTTATAAAATTGAAATCTAAAATAAAAAACAGTAGTAACCTAGAAACTAGCACTAACAATAACTACATTCTAATTAACTTTATTAATTTTTCCTAATTAACTACATTTTTGCTATTATATTTTTGGTTTTTTATCTTATTCGGAGTTATTATTCAGTTTGTATTATACTCTTCTACTATTTTTTTCTATTATTTTGTGTTTTTTATAACTTAGAAACGTGGAATCTTTATCTATGATTTAACTTTCATTTTAGGATCTGTTTGGGATTGAGTTTCCCAAAAGCGTTTTTCAACAAAAAAATTTATATTGTTTTTAAAAATGCTTTTTCTCAGAAGCAAGTAAATTGATATTTTTTCCAGAAACAGATTTGAAAAAGCAATTTATAAAAAATAATCAATTAAATAAAAAAAAATTTCTAAAAACGTTTTTTTATCTCCCTCTAATATTAATAAAATTAAAGATTGCTTATTAAAAAAATGGTTTAATTTGAACTTATTTATTTATATTGTATTTTTTCATCTTGAAGGCCTCATTTTATGATTTTGCCTAAGGCCCCCCAAAACCTTGAACCGCTCCTGCTTGGATCTGTAGGTGTTTGCCTATGGCCAAAAGTAACTTTCTATGCAACCAGGACATTTGACAGACACTGAGTTTGTGGCCAAAAGTCAAATATACAACAGGCATAGTTGAAGAATGAAACTTGCAAAACTAAACCCCCTTTCCAATCCCCCCCACCCCAACCCCACCCAAAAAAGAATGCGAAAAAGAAATTGAAGAAAGAGAAGCTCATGACAAAACCACATAATTACAGGGAACCAATGTTGATATGACCTAATGCTTTCTTAATGCCAGGATTGCAACAAAAATAACCAGTCTCAACAGGGAATCAAAAGCCCACTTCCACTTTAACACATGATTATGGCCAAAACCATTATTTCAGAGGAAGTTCCTTTTAAAAGAAATTATCTGCAAAATCTTTTTTTTTTTTTTTCATATACGAAAGCACAGAGATAAATCATAGTTTGAATAGTTTATAATGATGCTACTGAAACAAAGCTTGTATATGCCAGCAATTGATTAAGACAAACACAAGATTGGAGGTTCAGGGAAGTTAATATTAGGAGATGAATGAGCTTCAGAATTAAGCTTTCGTTTTGAACATTTATTTAAATTCAAACGGAAGCCATAACCAGAAAAAAAGCACATCCAAAACGAGGCAATGAAAAAAATTCTTGCACATTCTCATATTATTTTGATGATGATCTACACTAGCACATTTCAAATAATGAAAATATTCCATCTTTAAAAGAAAAGAAAGTTTGCTAAACAAAACTATTAAGGATGGAAGGAATCTAAAGATGGTAAAATTAATAATTGTTTTGTTTTTATTCCATATGCATTAACTACATATCTTGATTTGTGGCAAACAAAGGCAACAATCTCTATCTGGAGCTTGTCCTTTAGCTATGAGAGGGAGAAGAAGAAAAAGAAAATATTGAAAACACACAAAACTCCTAACAATGACATGAAGCGGCAAAATAGAAAGAAAAAAGATGTCCAAAAGTAAATACAACTTCAGTACATTTATATGCTTGCTGTGTAGATGGTGGATATCCAACATCCATCCACTTATAGATCCCAAAAGTTATCACCAACGTGTCTAGGGGGAAAAAAGTAAACAAACACATACAAAATCAAGAGAAAAAATTTATGCTATTTTGCCTAGAAAGCAGATGACTAACAATGACATCATAGTTTTTGGGAGGGGATAAAGGTCAAATTAGTAACTGAATTATAGGCCAATGCCAAATTTGGCCCAAAATCAACTATTTGGCGAAATTAACACAGTTTTAATCTTGATCTGACGAATGAACAAAAGATTATTACTTAATATTTTATTTTTCTAACAAAATTTTAGGATTTTAGGAAAAATGAAAATTTTCAAAAAAAGGGAACAAATCAAGAAATTTTTATCCCTGCACATAAATTCTTCAGGCTTCTAAAACTAAACTAATCTTCTCCAAAAAGAAGCGAAAAAATCTTACGGTCTATAGAATTTAATTAAATGACGAGATGAAGGCGACGAGGAGATTGTATAGGAGAATGCATGAGTCATCATCACTGCTTCCTTTGAGAGAAAGGTGAAGAGCCCCAACAGCTTGATTTGGTAGACAGTTTGAACGAAAACATGATGCATGAAATTGTTATATTAAAAAGTTGACAATGGAATTGAAAAGATGAAAGTGTGTTATTAAACAAGATGAATGGTTAAGCTGGTTTTAAAATATCAGTTGCAGAAAAGAAAATTTTGGTCCATGCATGTCTGAATTATCACCATTCAAACTGTTGGTGCAAGCATATCTAGGATAGACACCCTATCTATAACAATTTCACTGAGGCCTGACAAAGGTGTCCCCACGTAATAACTTAACTACCACATCCAACCACAAGGTGTGCTTGCCAAGGTGGAACTAGCCTAGCACCTCCACCAGATAAATCATCCAACTCAATAATGCACAGAGCACTAAAAAATCTTGAATAGCCATAATGATCAAACCTGCATCAATCATTGTCTATCATCCATGTTTGGAGTAATATTTAAAGAAGGACATAGAAAAACAAATAACAGAGAGCCCAATTTGAAATCAATTCAGACAAGTATACATTAATCATAAACGTTACCTATGTCTGCTTTATATAACCAAAAAGTAACTCAAATAAAAAGCATCTCTCCAGTCAATTCAAATGCTAAACATATGAATCAAAAGCAGAATAAGGAGTAAAAATCCTGACCTTTAGGCCACTCAGTGACGATTCTTTCCTTCAGCGTAGCGACAGTGGATGCTGGCGAATACCTAAACGGACCAATATCCGATCCATCATATAATCTGAACTTAAGCTCTACCAGGTCCTCGTCAGGCATTTCAGCTTTGTAATCTTCACCACTTCCAAAACAAAATCCTCAACCAACCACGAAACACACTTATCTTCAGAATCTAACCAGTTCAATCCACCACCACCACCACCACAACAACAACAATAACAATAACAATTTCTTTACAATCTCTACAGTCCTACACACAAAAACAATTCAGTGTTCAATTTTCATTTCTTTTTAAAAACAAAAACAAACAATTCAGTGTTCAATTTATTAGAAGCAATCATAAAATTGAACAAAACAACAATTACCTTATTCTCTAGGGTTTATGAGAGCCACAAACAGAGCAAATAAATCAGAGAGAAACAAACCCTAAGACTAGACCCGATCTCGAATGGCCCATTTCTCTTTGCTTTTTTCAATTTTATTTTACTCTTTTGAAAGAGAAAGAGAAAGTTTTTTCTTTTTTTTCTTTTTAAGAGTAAATCTATAATATATATAGTTACAGTAGAAAAATGTATTTTTGTGAGTTAAAGAGTTTTATTCCTCTGATACAGTTTACATTTTTTTTTCTGTGACATTGACCAATTAGATTCCACTTTCTTTTCCAATGTACACGTGGCTATTTTTTATTGGTTGATTCTCTGTGAGTGTTTTAGGTTATTAAACAGGAGAGTGGTTGTGTGGTGCGTGTCTTTTTGATCAGTCTTTCACACTGACCAAAAAGATTTTAAAAGAAAAAATGAAAATTGACAGTAAGTGTTTGAGAAATTTAATTAACGCGGTCGGTGATACACGGCGAGCGTGATAATAAGTTCTTTGGTAATTCTCACGCGAATTTCTCTGCGCGTGGTGGTGTTTTCTTGGAAAATGATATGGTATTGTTGGGTGGGCCATTGGTTTTGTTAATAGATAATAATAAGAACAAACAATATGGACTTAGAAGGCCATAGTTTTGGGCTTTGGCCTACATATTCCAAATACAACTTTTTTTTTTTTTTTTTTCTCTTTGTTTTAGTTGCAGCTTCCCCTTTGTTTTTTATTTTTTTTTTCTTCTCTTGATCCTGATAATTGTCAATTTGTCATAATTAATTTTAGTATTAGGGAGGAGATTAATTAAATTTTATTATTTATTTTAAAAGTAATTTCAGCTTACCATTAGATTAAAAAACAAGACAAGGTATACTTGTCATAAAATTAATTTAAATTTTTATAGTACTAATGTCACTTTGAATTAGGGCTGATTAAAGGGTTGGTTCGGTTTAAAACCAAACCAAACTGAATTTATAGTTTAGATAAACCAAACTAAAATTAAAATTTTTATAAAATCAAACCGAACAAAAAAAGTTCGGTTCGGTTTGATTTAGTTTGGTTTGACTTTTTTTCCTTTTACATATATATATATATATATATATATATATATATATATATATATATATATATATATATATATATATATATATATTAAAATTTTGATCGGTTCGGTTCAAACCAAATTTTTAGGATAAAAATCGAACGAACTGAAATTTAATTAAATTTTTTATTTAAAAAACTAAACTGAATCGAACCACTCAAAAAACCAAACTAAATCAATCAGTTCCATTCAAATGACAAAAATGCAAAGATCTTATTAACTACAATATCCCTATGGAATCTAATCACTCTTTTATTGGTATTTTCTTCCTCGTTTTCCACTCAACTGCACCTTCAACTTATATTCAAGGGAAAAAAATTGTAGTAAAAGGCATACTTTGATACTTATCTTAATTCTATAATTAGGATTTAGTAAGTGTCTGGATTAGCTGTTAATAGTGGCAGAGTCATAAATTTATTTAGTGGGGTCATTATTGTAAAAAAAAAATAGTATGAATTTTTTTTTTTTTTGGAGTATGAATAAATTTTATAACTTATTTTTGTTACAAATAATAATTTATTTAGAATTTTGTATTATTAATTCTATAAATTTAGTTTTATTTGAGTTAATTTCTATCAAAATTAATAGAATTCGCAAATTAATTGTAAATTAATAAGTTTAAAATAAATTTATATAAAATATATAAGAATTGAGTATGAGAATGCATTTGAAAATGAATTTTTTTAAATAAATTTATTTATAAATCAAATGATTTTCATATTGATTTTTCAAATATAATATAATATAATTTTTTTTATTTAACAGACATTTAATATTTTTCTCCTTTGACTCAAGGAATGGATAAAAAGTAAAGAAAAATATTTTTAAAAAATATTTTTATTTTTTAAATAATTTTTAAAATAGTTTTATAAATTTATTATGTCACTTAAATAAATATGTTCTTACTTGAAAGTTAAAAATAAAATAAAACTAAGAGATATATTAACAATTTAAATGAGATTACAATATTAATTCAAGTAATAGATAAGAACATCTACATTTAATTTATATATAAATTATTTAATATTTATCAATTAACTCTAAATACCAAACACAATCTACAGTTAAAACAAATAGGTTTGTTAGTTACAATTATCATTGATAAATAAACTAAGGCTCTGTTTGTTTTGAGAAAAATATTTTTTTGAAAAATATTTTTATATTTTCTGACGTTTGGAACGTTTTAGAAAATTAGTTAACAGAAAATATTTTTTTAGTCAATAGAAAACTAAGTATTTTTTAAAGAAAATAACTTCCTCTTTTCAAAATAAGGAGTTATTTTTCAGATTTTGACAAATTCATTATAATGAAAGAAAAATATTTAAATATAAATTTATTAATCCGCCGATCACCGATATTCACTACCGACGACTATTGATGACCAACTCCGGCCGCCGCCAACCACTGTTTGACTCTGACGACCACCAAATTTATTATTTTTATATATTTTTGCTCATATTTAACAATAATAAAATTTTAAAATTACGAAATTATTATAAATTTAAATATATTTATATTCTTATAAATTGAAATTTTTAATATTTTTTAAATAATGTTTAATATTGTAACCAAATAACATAAAATTCGTTATTGGAAAAATATTTTTTCAGAAAATGTTTTTCCTAGAAAATATTTTTTAAAAATAAGTTATTTTTCGCAAAACAAACGGAGTATAAATATGAATTAATAATTATGATGCATTTTCTTAAAGGAAAGAAAAACAACCATAATTGTAAATCCAGCCTAAGTCAATATTTCTTTTTTTATAAACTCTTGTTAATTATATGCCAAACTAGTGTTTTAATCTAGTAGTAAAAAATAAAAATATCTCATAAAAATAAACTATTTAATATTTGAATCCATTAATAAAAAATCCAATAATCATAATAAGACAAATTTGACACAATATGGTAAATATGACATGTTGAATTATTGGAAATTTCAAAATTTATATAAATGAGTAAATTAGCTATTAAAAGTTAATAAACTAAATTTTCAATTACAGATTTGTCTTAATAGTTAATATGTATTTTGATTCTTATTATTTGAAAATTAAAAATTTTAATTTTTAAAATTTAGTAATGACAACATTTTATTTTTAATGTATGTAAAATTACAAAGTTTACCACACACTTTAGTCTCTAATCATGTTAATTAGATTGTATAATTTGGTTTTGACTAATTCTAATTTAATTAATGAATTAATATATTTCAGAATACTTTTTAATTCTTTTAAGGGTAGTGTTATTGTCAAAGTATAAATTGTTAAAGCTAGAGTTATGTTTATTAATAACTTTTCAATTGACAAAATTATCATTTTACTTAATATTATTGACTTACCTTTTATACATTTTGAAATAATTTTTATTAATTATAATTCTATTCTTTTCTTTTATATTATAATAATAATTAAAATATAATATTTTCAGTTTTGTCATATTAATTAATAATAAAATTTTAAAAATTAGATTAAAATTAATAAATTAAAATAAAGTATTAAATAATATATCAAATTGAAAGTTTCAACTTTTCACATATTCTTTAAAAAAAACCTTATCTTATTATTTTCTATATTTCTTTTACTTATTTTTATTAAAAAGTATTTAAGATGTCTAATTTTATTTATGATTATTTAATAATATTTAATATTAATATTTTTGATAATCATTGAAAACTATGTATTAACTACTTATAAAATATTGTGAGAAAATAAAATAAATATTTAATTTTATTTGTAAGTATTAACTATAATATACACAAAAAATTATTAAAATTTTACTCTTGCATAGGTCAATATAACTTATTTTTATTTTAAATTTTAATAATTTATAATCTTCAAAAATTGTAATTTTATTATTTTATTTAATATTAGTAATTTTTTGCACTTTAATATCTCTAATTTTAAAAAATATATAGGGAAAGTAATTTATTAAGAAGAAAATATCCAATTACTAGTTATCAATAATATTTTAAAGATATATAAAGTAATTTTAGCACATTAAATATAAGAATAATTTTACTAATTGAAAAATTACTAATAAATTTAACTCTGATTCTAACAATTTATGCTCTGACAATAATATCACCCTTCTTTTAAATCATGTATCTTTATTGATGGTAATATAAAAAATTTTGAGTGTATGTTACCATAAATATAGGGATCCTTACACAAATAAACTTAAAAAGATAAAAAAATATCATTTTTAGTGTCATAATTTTTTTTTTCAAAAATATTTTTAGTATAATTTTTTTTTTCAAAAATACCATAATTTGAAATTTTTATTTCAAAAACGGTATATATTAAGTATATTTTTTTTTTTTGCAATTTGGTATATGTTTTAAAAAATTTTATGGTATTGAGTTGTTTGGTATATATTTTGCATATTTTTTATGCAAATGGTATATTGATAGTATATTTTTGTGCAAATGGTATATTTCAAAAGTTCAGCTCTTCTTTTCTCCTTATAAGTGCACTTATACCATTGGCACAAATGATGAACAAATACGGGTAGAGAGGATCTCCTTGTCGGAGACCTCGGATTGTTCCAAATTTTACTCTTTTTTTTTTTTATTTTTTTTTATCATCATAAGGTGAAATCATTCATAATTAAATTATTGTGCACTTAGGCTTCTTTGTTATCATTTTTTCCTCACATTTTTTTTTTCAAATCCAAAATACATATTTTTAAAAATGAGTTAAAAAAAAAATTCACGTTTTATAATTTTTTTTAGGTGTAAAAATCTTTTTTTTTTTTTTTTTTCCTTTTAAGGAATTCTCTTCAGATTCGATTGATTAATACATGTTGATATTTTATAATGATAAATTGATAAAACAATAGCTAGTCCAATAAGAATTTCAGCTACTGCAATAGCTATAACAAGAATTGAAAAATTTTCATTTTAATTGGCGACTATAAGAAAATCAAAAAAATATTATAAAATTTATATTAATAACATTTGGTATAAGTTCAAGACACATAAGGGAATAAAATGTAAAAAAAATAAATATTTTAATAGCATAATTATTTTTAAAAAAGACAAAAATGAAAGGCCAGAAACATAACTAGCCTTTTACTATGCTTTCTATAATTAATTTTTTTTGGGCCAAAGGTACAGGTAAACTCTCAAATTATAATCCGTAGACCACATGGGTCTTTCATTTTCTTTTTCTCAATACGATTTTTTTTTTTTTTGCAATTTGATGCACTAGCCAAAAATCCGATGAAATTAGAAGGACGTGGCAATCGAAGCTCCTAAGAAAATCCACATAGGATTCACGTGGATGCCACTCAACACACCATTTTTTTTTTTTAATTTTCTTACAAATTTAATATACTCTTTTTTTTAAAATCAAATTAAGAACTTGTTATAGCCTAGAGCATATTCATTAATGATTAAAGTTCTGGAAAAAAAAAAAAAAAAAAGGCACAGCCCTGTAGGGAAGGAAGTCGATAAGGGAAGGAGGTTTTTTAAGGATAAAATTGTAATTCTTTATTTATAAATTTTTAGGCCGTGTTTAGAGTAAACTTAATGTCTAATGTTAAAAAATTATTATTGAGTCATTTTCCTTTAAATTTCAGATCCAATTTCAATCCCGAATTTTCTCTTTTAACATGTACATTGATTGTATTTTATGGGCTTTCAGATCTTTTAATATAAACTAATCTTTTCCTTGGAAAAAAAAAATTTTGGCAAAAAAAAAAAAAACATATTCATTAAAGCAGCCAAAAAAAAAAAAAAAAAACATATGCTTTTTCAGATAAATCAAGTGATTAGTCGATCATTTGTCTAAATAAGCAAAGTATGAAGCAAAACTTTATCCGATATGGGTTTTCAGTCAACAATTTTTCTATTTAAGAATCTTGAACCCATCTTTAACACCTATAAACCAAACCCAAAACATGAAAAAGAACCAAAAATCTTCAACCCTAATTACATTATCGAGTCTATTAACACTAGAATTATTCAAATGGAAACTGAAAGATTGTTACTTTGAAAAGGAAAAGATTAATGCAAGAGAGATATATCAGATTGAGCCATCAGAATTGTCTCTTCCTTTTTCTGGAAATTAAAATCACTCCGCCGCCATCTAACCCCCAAGAAACCACTGAAAATCCACCAAGACTAAAACCCCAACCAAACTTCCAAATCTTAAGAATATTAATCCTGTAAACTCATTATCCATCGAAAGAAAAATTAATCTGCAAATTAAAAATTCAGATTACCTTTACTGAGTTTATTAACTAATAGAAGAAGAGTATCAGAGCAATTTCGCCGGATATCCACCATTACAGTCTGTTTGGATAGAGTGTAGGGGTGGGTAATTATTGGAAGGGTAAGGAAGGGTAAGGATAGGAAGAGAAGGAGAATGAAAGGGAAGTGTAGATATTATATTTTAACTTGTTTGGGAGTGGAGTAAAGGAGAGGGAGTAATTAAAGGAGGGATAAATTTTAAAATTATCAAAATAACCTTGTAACTTAAAAATAAATAAATAAATAAATATATATATATATATATATATATATATATATATATATATATATATATTAAAACAAAAGAATAACATTATTTTAGACAATTAACATGTCAAAAATATTAATATTTATTCACACTTATATAATTTAAATAATTCATATATTTATATATTACTTATATTTTTGTATAGGCATAAAAAAATTATCACATTCTACCATGCTAATATTACAACATAAAATTTGAACAAATTTACTCCGGCAAAAAAAAAAAAAGAACAAATTTAGTACAAAAATAACTTTATAACTTAAAAATAATCTAAAAATAAATACATATATATATATATATATATTTAAAAAATAATAACATTATTTTATACATTCAACAAGTCAAAAACATTTATATTCATGTACACTTATATATTTTAAATAATTCATATATTTATATATTGCTAATATTTTTCTATAAGCATAAAACAAAATAATCATATTTAACCATACTAATATGACAACATAAAATATAAAATATAAGTACATATTTTATAACCATAAATTAAGTTTCTAATACTAACACTACTAGTTACATAGCTTAGGATCCATACAATAAAAGCCATTAACATAGCTTAGGATCCAAGTCCATAAATATTATATGGACTACAAAATTAAGACATTAGTTCAAAGTTCATTAGGTCTTAATACATAATTACATATATTAACTCTAATAAATTGAAACTATACTAATTATTTGGTGCATTAGCTCCTTTTATCATTTGGAATAACAAGTCTTTGCGGTATTCCCATGGACATCCAAGAAGAGCCCTAAACATCTCAGACTTTTGAATAAGATAAAGATAGCATGCATACCGATTTTGTTCATCAACATTTAATTCAACCAATAAATTTCACACTTCATTCTTTGGGATCGGAAGTGTAGTAGCTTTAACCAATTTAGATGTTGAATTTGCAATAGCTTGAGCAACATTATCAAGTCCCTCTTTCAAAGCTAAAACTTCTTCATCAATTTTTGATTTCTTAGTACTTTTAAGCTTTGAAGATTCTTCAGCATGAGAGTTAACTGGTGATCTTAAAGTTGGCTCATGATCATGAGTTGGAGCATTTTGAGGATTCTCCTCAACTGCATCAATATTTTCCAAAGTGACATTATGTTGGAATACCATGAAATCAATGCCATCAATAGTATCACTTGGAACATCAACATTGTTCTCTTCTACAATACTAGCCCTTTGCCTCCTCATTTTTGCTGTAGTTTCAGCTTGTTGTCCAGTAGCTTTATCTTTTGTAAAAAGCTGACATAGCTTGTCAAAATTTCGTATTTGTTTCTTCTGCCATTTAGCAGCTTCAAGTTTCACCTTTAAATTTTAAAAAGACATAAAAATATACAACCATATAAATAAGCATATTATTTAACGAAAATAGTGGCAAAACCAATAAATTTAATATATACCTCAATTAATTGTTGCCAAACTTCAGGTTCTGCAGTGATCATTTCAGTAATGGGATCCCAACCAAAACCACTCATTCCATTTTTGAATAAGTCATAACATGGAAACCAACTCTTTTTAATGTGTTTCATGCAATTTTGGATTTTTTCTTTATCAATTGGCTTGTCGGGAAATTTTTTCTTCAATTCCTTCATGATATTTTCAAATGCATATGAAGTAAACGTTCCATTAACTCTATTGCCCAAAATATCTTGATGCAAATATGCATCCACAAAAGCATCATCCATAGGTTTAGACCAAACAAGAAGACTATTACCCTTACTTGCATTTGCATTTTCAATGTCCAAATTCTTTCTTTTTTGAGGCATCCTTTAAGAGAGAAAAAAAAAACAGCATTAATTTATAATCTATGTAAAAAACGACTATCATTTTCCAAAAAAAAAAAAAACAATTTAGTTATATTATAAAAAGATTAAAAATAAAGATACTATGAAGTCCACAATTCAATAAGTATATTTGTCATTAAAAGTTACAAACATGGAAATACACAACCATAAAAAAAATATAAAAAGAAAGAACATATCACATAGTGTAATCAAACCACATAAATGCAACTACAGAATCCCTTATAAATTCTCCTCTAGATATCTCCTCGTTATCATCTCTATTATTATGATGCCTTGATTGTGAAATAGTAATATTTGAAAGTTCAGCATCAACCTCAGCAAGTATGTTCTCATCTGGATCCACACTCATCAAATAGTTATGCAAAATATAACAGACCAAAATAATTTCTTTTTGAGTTTCAACACCATAACTAGGTTCGGTTGAACTTGCAATAATAGGAAATCGCTTCTTAAGTACACCAAAAGCACGTTCAATTGCATTTCTCAAAGAAGAATGTCGAAGATTAAATAACTCGCGTGCATTTCGTGGTGGATTTCGTGAATATTCTTTCAAGTGATAACGTTCTCCTCTATAAGGTATAATAAGACCACTTCTCAACATGAATCCAGCATCAACAAGATAGTATTTTCCTAAAAAAAATTACATTTGTCATTAAATTATTATAACATATGGTATTTTATTTTATTTAATTAAAAAGTTATAAGTACCTTCTGAAATTTTAAGAGGGCATTCTCTCGTTAATGCATTTTTCAATATTCTAGAGTCAGATACTGTCCCTTCTCACCCAGGTAAGACATAAGTGAATTTCAAATCAAATGTACATGCAGCCAATACATTTTGTATTGGGTAATCTTTTCTACCACGATACTTAGGAGCTTCAATAGAAGAAACTTTTACACGAATATGTGTTCCATCAATAGCTCCAATACAATCTTGACATTTTACTTATTATTAAGTATATGATAATCATATATGTGTATGTACATCTAAATCTCAAAGCTAAAATAAAAACATTTTGTTACCTTAAAATATGGATAAAATCGATTGTTGTTGAATATTTCTAAGGGAACTTGAGACCCGTCTGGTTGTTTGAGAAATTTGTCCTCCAACTCTATTATAGCTTTTAACACATTATGAAAATGACGACTAATTGTCTCTCCAGACTGATAAAAGAAAAAACCAAATTCACGATTACTGACATTATATCCTAATAAGTAAAGCGTTTTTTCCACTTGTTCTTCTACAATTACACGTAATGTTGGTTGAAGACCACCTTCTTTAACTAAAAGATAACATAATCCTATAAAAGTTTCAGGACCCATTCTTATAATACTACGACCTTGATCAATAGTCACAATCTTGTTCAATAATTATGACCTCACATTTTCTCCTTCTATTCTCAAAACACGATTAACATTGTTTCTAAGTTCACGTCTTCGCAATTCAAACCAATACATAATGATGCAAACAACTTTTGCTATTGATAAGTGATGCATGCGTTGCAATTTAAAAAAAACATTTTCTTCAATATTTTCGTCACCCATCTATAATTAAATCACCATAAAATAAAAATAGACAATGAGTATATAACATCCGATACATACAAGAACAAGTAAATTTAGAAAATTAAAATTAAAACTTTCTTTCAACTCCATGTTCAACTAAATTCATTATTAATATTAGACGAAACAAAACTAATATTCTAAACAAAATAAAATTAATTATGATTTTATAGATTTTCTTAACTTAATAAAATTAATTATATGATAAATAAATTATTATTTATTTATGCTATAATGAATAAATAAATTAACATTTTAATCAATATGTAAAACAAAACAATATTAATAATAAAAAAAATTTCAGTAAATAAACACAAGGTCTTCAATTATTTATGGGCTATATGAAGACAACAATGAATTCCACACAACAAAACTAATATTCTAAGTATAATTTTGTAGATTTTCTTAACTTACTAAAATTAATTATAAGATAAAAATAT
>CATKHJ010350516.1:0-17454 GCA_949750685.1 Vernicia montana | reverse complement strand
GATTAAATTGATTAAGTCTATGGATTAATAAATGAATGCAATTAATTTTGAGCTTAATGAATAACACTAAATAGCTAAAGTCCATATGTGATATGGAGATAGCTAATTTAGGGGTTAGAAGATTTAGCTAAAACTAAAGCCCATATAATGGATTTATGGGTTAGAGATTCTCAACAACACTAAGGCTCATATGATGAGTTTAGGGGTTGGAGAAAATCAATAATACTAAAGGCTATGTATTGGGTTTAGGGGTTAGTAATCTTCAAATGACCAATAAGCCCATTTAATGTGGTTTAGGGGTTGGAAAAAATATTTAACCCTAAAGCACATTGGATGAGTTTTAGGGGTTAGAGATTTTCTAACCAAGCTCAAATAGTAATTCCATCCTAAGACTTAAATGAAATAGTCATTAAACCTAAAGAGTAAAATGGACATTTTCATATTTGCCTTAAAGTCAATTAAAGCAAATCAATTTCAATTTGACTTCTTAATAGCCAACAAAGGTATTTTGGCTATGCAAGTAATATAATTGAATTGGCTATTGACTAATGACTAATCATCTTCTTTAAGAAAAATCAAAAGTGAGAAAGACTATAAAAGAAGAAGTGTTCTTCAAAATTAGTTATCTTCTTTTTGATAAAAAAAATATATATATATGTTCTTTGTGAAAGAACTAAAAAGCTTCTTAAAAAGAGTTGATTAATCCATAGCAATTTAAAGAAATCCAAACACCAAAGGTTTGTCAAGGAAAATCTTAATTTCGTTTGGACTACCAAAGAGAGGAAATCAAAAACAACCAAGGAAACCAAAGGGAGCTTGAAAGATAAAGTTTGGTGTGGAAATTCTATAGGCTCAACATTTGGGGAGCTCAAAGGAAAAGTAAAGATTCAAAGTTCTTAGCTTCAATAGGTAATTTGATTACCACTTGTTCTTTCTTTTCTTACATATGTGTTTTACACATTAATTAAAAGTGATTGCTTGAAAGTTTATTGGACTCAATAGTTGGGTGTTGTGAAATTTTAAATTGTTTGAAATTTCACCCACCATGTAGTTTTCGCTGTGCTTGCGCCCAATATTCCTTCACTCTCACCATCTCCGACCCTTACCGACCACCACCAAGTTCTCTCTCAACCCCGACACCCAAGATCACAGCTCTCTCTCTCTAAAAAAATTTCACACACTCACTGACCATCAAGATCTCTGCCTCTACCCAACTCTCCCTTTCACCAGATAAATCCCAAAACCCCCCATGTACCCGATTCTCTACTCACCCATCTCCTTCACCCCGGCTCAATCCCAGCTCTCTTTGTCTCTCGATTCCCTCAACTCTCTCATGCCTATCACACACACACAACCACTCTCTTTGCCTCTTGCTTCCTCACCGACCCTCTCCCAAACAAAAACCCATTCCCTCAGCATCTCTATCCCTCACCATTTCTCGACACACACAGCCTCTTAAAGACCAAGACCCACACTCTAAAACCCAGCTCCATCTCCCTCAAAAACCCAATACCCATATAGAACCCTCATCGTCACTCTTTTTGCTATACCATCTCACCATCTCAATAGTCTCACTTGCACTCTTTCACTGTCGCTCTCTCTTTTCATTTTGTATCGTGTTGGAGTATTGAAACTTTAATCGAGTACCTGTGGACTCGAATACACAGAAAATTGGGTCTGATTCAAATTTGCTTGAGCAACATTGGGTTTGGTGTTATTATTTGATTTGGAAAGTCCTCTTTCGATGTTGGTGTTGTTATTAGACTCTATTAATCTCTCCTCTATCTCGGTGATTGATTGTATTTGGTTTCTATTGTTGGTTCATTTGGGTATTTAGAGCAAAAGCAAATGCAAAATCGGGTCTGGTTTCCATTTGGTTTCGGTCAAAAAATTGAAATTTTAGAAGATTTTAGTTTTACTTTTATTTGTACTTATTTATTATTTTGTTTTTATTTGGGCTTGTAATAATTAATTTGATTTTCAGCTTTTATTTATGTTTTGAATGTATGAAAAGAGTAAAAAAAAAAAAAAGATAATAAATTTTTTTTATTGCACTACATAATGCACACATAGTCTCAGTTTATGGAGGCCGACAATGGACTAATGGTGATTCAACGAGCTAGTCTCTCTTTCGCCATTACTCTTGAGGCTTTCCATAGACATTTTTGGCAGTAATTACACAAAGGAGGGAAATCACTAATTATAAAATTAAATTTTAATAAAATGATTCAAATAAAAATTAAAAAAATTAATTGACGTAATTATGGAAAAGTAATTTGAGTTGGGCTTAAATTGATTATATAAAAAAATAAAATATGTTCTGGATGATTTACAAATTTTTGAAAAATTATTTTTATTTTTATTTTTTTTGTTTTATTTTGGGTAATGATGAAGACCAAACCCGCAAAACAGAATTCTTAAATTAAAGTGACATAATTTCAAGTGCGCCAATTTTAGAACTAAATAGTTTGATTCGGTTTGACTTGAAATAGCTATCATTTTTAAATCAAATTAAAGAAATATTTAAAAGTTAAAATTTGGATCCCAAACCATTTTGATTGCTAATTTTGAACCCTGAATCATTTTATTTAGTTTCTAATTTTAGTGTGCCAAAATTAAGTTGTTTTTTTAAGAAATTTATGAAAACATATCAATCTGAGCCCATCTTTTTTTAAGAAAATAGATAAAAGTTATTATTTCTTTTTTCCTTTTATTAAAATAATTCAACCTGGCAATCAATTAAAATCAATCAACTGAACTCTATCAATCAATCAATCAAAACATGATCAAGTTGTTTGACTAAACAAACCCCTTCACAAGAAGGGAGAATTGTGTGAGTTCTAATTCCCGTTCAAAGGGATATGTAGGCATGCTTGGTCCAAGTATCAAATCCAAATAAAATAAATCAAATTCTCTCCCCCTATCATCTTTTTCATATAGTTAGGATTTTTTTTTCTTTTATTTTAATATTAGATTTTGTCATGCATCATATTAACCGTACAAGCATTATTCATGAAATCAATTTTAAGTCATAACCTTGTTAAGTGCCAAACTAATTCAAATGAACCGAAAACATAGTCCCCAAATCCTCTTTGGTTTCGAGGCTAGTGATCTTTTTCCTTTGGGATATTAAATGGAGTCAATTTGGATTTTTTTTTTTTACTTAATCTTTTCCTAATTAAAATAAAATTAAGGTGGCGACTCTAAAACACTTTCCAAAATCAATCAATCTAAGCCCGAGAGCTTCATCATGAGTTATTTCCCAAATGAGCATTTCGATTCCCTTTAGCAGATCGGACCTGTGCTCGGGAAAGGCCTTACACCTAGCCACGGTACTCTATAGCAAAGCTACTACTTATCTCTCTCATTGGCAACAAGCCCAGGTCAGTGCTCGATACTTGTAACTTTTGGACAAGGTGCTGCTCTTCAAAAATGGCATCCTTCATCTCATGGATTCTTAAAATGTAACTTTGATGGTACTATTTTTGAGAATATAGGTTGTATTGGTTATGGTTGGGTTATCAGAGATGCAAATGGTAACCTTTGTGCAACTAAAAATGGGGTGCTTCGTGATCCCAAGGATGCAACCATAGCAGAGGGACTTAGTTGTAGAGAAGTTCTTAGTTGGCTAAAAGAGCAACAATATCAGAGGGTTATAATAGAATTTGACTCTCAATTATTGATTTATGCCCTTCAAAGTGATCAAGAGTATGATTCTTTTTTTGGCTTAATTGTAAGTGATTGTCAAATCTTGGTTAAGGATTTAGTTAATTGTTCTTTTCAGTTTGTTAAGAGATCTGCGAGCCGTGTTACTCATGTCTTAGCTAGAGCTGCATGTTCTATGTCTAATCGAGGTGAGTGGGGCATAGACCCTCCTCCCTTCCTTATCAATGTACTGTGTTCTGATATTTAATGAAATCTAAGCTAGTGGATGTTTTTCTCTCTCAATTTTCAGAGGCAAAACAGACTACTAATTATGAAGCACGTTAATATTTCAATTGTTTAAAACTACTTCACAAATAGTAAGGTTATAATTTTTTTTTATGTTATTTCTACTTTTAATTGACCATTTATTTTTATTATCTCTTTACTCAAATCTATATATTTCCTCCATGAATAAGGCATTAACTACAATATGTGTGATATGGGATGAATCTAGGTCTCTAAATCATGTAGGCCTCATCAAGTAAGCCCACTTCACTCAAGTGGGCCAAAATACGAGAAGCCCAGGCCAGATTTGTAGAGACCATCCCCTTTGGGGAACCAGTAGGGCCTCATAAGAAATCGATGAACCTTGCCTCACCCACTTGTACGAGGCCCTATGGTCACCTAATCACTCTCAACCACCACTGAAAAGGTATTGGAGGTTGTAGGCGCCTCCCTAGAGAATCGTCACATTATTCCCGATGAGCCTAAGAAAAACTAACATCCATGCGGTCCAATGAGGCAACTCCTGACATATGGGAACACAATGCCACGTGTCCAATTAAGGTAAAAGCCCAAAAACCCAAGGGAGGCATATAAATACCTGTCCTTCATAATTAAGAGAGGTAGCTTATTCTACATGTTGCCATCTCCTTTTTTTACTATAAAAGCTTCCTTCATTGAGCTCCCTGTTGTTTGGACTCCAAGATTGTTGACTTGATCATCTAAGTGCCCCTATTTGACCTCTTTCTTCTCTTGTAGGTCCAAAGAGATAAGTCCCATTTGGAAGGTCCAACCCAACTCCACCACACACATATCAAATGACATAGTTTGTGGGAAACACAATGTTTTCATTTTCTTGATCTCTTTTCTTCCTCAAAACTTACACCACAACCCATTGAGAACCCCAAAATATCTCAAAAACATGAGCTGCTAAAAGAGCTTCCCTCGAACTTGGAAAGAACTCTTGGGAATGTCAATTAGGATGTTAAGAACCCCATCTTTACCCTTGGCTAGAATTCTCAAACACCTCTTTCTACCTTCATTGCATTTAGTGTAGACAATCCCCTCCTACTTACTAAAAGCCATCATAACTAAAATAGTAACCCAAGTCCTGTAATCATACAACAACAAACTCTTACTACTCAAAATCCTCTCAGGAATCACAGTTTACCCCTCCCTTCTGATGGGCTTGCTAACAGAGCTTAGCTTCCATAAGTTCACGGGCTGTATCAAATGATACATAGAGAGTATAGTATCATTCCCACGAGAATCTACTTAACAACTACAAGGAGTAGGGTTAAACTTTGATTAATTGGATAGTAGAAGGTTTGATTAAAAGAAAATAAAAGAAACAATGATCCATTCTCCTCACACCCTATTAAATTGATGATTTCTGTCACCAAAATTCACAATTATTAATATATGTTGATGTATTTTCCTAATGCCAATATATTCCCTCTCTCGAGTGATATATAGAAAATTATTCCCACCGAGTCGATAATAGAATCTCTTCTATTCGATCATTGCCTAAAAGTGCATTA
Organism: Vernicia montana; assembly: GCA_949750685.1. Taxonomy (NCBI): domain Eukaryota; kingdom Viridiplantae; phylum Streptophyta; class Magnoliopsida; order Malpighiales; family Euphorbiaceae; genus Vernicia; species Vernicia montana. Next base: position 11,986 of record CATKHJ010350516.1, on the reverse strand, counting down.
AGGTCTCAAAAAAGTTCTAACAAGAGCTTATCAGGCTCCTACTACCAGGGGTGTCCCATCGGTGAATTTATTCACCTCAGTCAACTCATAATGCAAGATGCACGGTTTATCACTCAGGATCTCCTCTCGGTCTCACCCAAACAACATAGATCAATCGAGAGTTGATCAAGTTCTCGAAGCATATAAGCACACAAACAAGCATTCATATAAAGATAAAACGACTGGATTATGCATAAATGAAATCAACAATTACTAAGTAGAATTGAACTTCATGAAACCTTAACTATAATTGCACTAAAACATGAAAATAAAATAAAAGGATGAAATTCACAAAGAGTAAATCAAGGCTCGCATGGATCCACCAAAGTCTAATAGAAATTGCAGAAAGAAAATAGAGAAAACTACAAATCAACTACAACCATGGAGAAAGCCCAAAATATGTCTCAAAATCATGAGGCACTAGAGGAGATTCCCCCAAACTTGAAAAGGACTCCTGGAAATGTCAATTAGGATGTCAATTATGTAACTGTTACATGCATTTCTATTTAATCCATTTGATATTTATCATTTTCACATTGCTAGTGTATGCTAATTTTCGATTTATTACTTATAGGATACTTTCGTAAAACTTAGGAAGGATTAAATGTCTCAACTAGCACAGGAGAACCAATCACAGTTGACAACGCACAGCCGTTCTACCACGTTTGTGGAGGGGGAGATAAAAAGGAGTGTGTATGGCATGGGCTCTTCAACATCCACATATTATGGCCATTGAGAAGCTAGTTCATCCACTGTTACTTCTTTTGCTACCCCCAGGGCGTTGTCCAAGGGGATATTGTACATCCGGCAAATATGGTGCAAATGAGTGACGATTTACAGAAAGAGATGATGGGGTTGCGAGAGTTGAAGCAGTGGATAAACAGGGAGCAAGCCAAGCTAGCGACCCAGCATGTCGACATAATGTACCTAGAGCGCACGATAGAGTGGCGAATATTACATTAGATTTGAACTAATCAATTCTCACCCGAGAATCCTCACAATGGAGGGCACGACGCCACCGACCTTGACAACCCCGTCAATGACCATGATGTTGCAATGTAGTTTTTTACTTTTTTTATTTTATTTTATCTATATTTTCTTTTTTATTTACCAATAGATATTGTTATTATTTATAATCTACATATTTATTATTAAATAGTTATACCTTTTTAAAAATTATTGTATAAATTAATTATTAGAAACAATTATCTACACTTTAGTAAATTCATTTATGAAAAACTAAATTATAATTAAAAAAATATTTTTCAATCTTTAGTGACTAACTAGCGACATAAGTGTAATATTTAAAAATTAATTTTCTTCATTTAGTGAAAGATAAAAAAAAATAAAAAATAAAAAATAATCACAAAAAATATATTTTTAAAATTCGTGACGAATTGAAATAATAAAAATTATTATATGTACATAGAGTAGTAACGGAAATTCAAAAAATTATAAAAAAATTCGATGAATTTCAAAAAATAATAAAAGAATAAAATTTACTAACAGATTTGTGAAAATTTGTATTTAACATGTTAAAACAATAAAACTTTGCGACAGAATTTTATATTTTAGCAACAGATATTTTGGTAGCTATTTAATGATAGATTAAGTTTTAAAAATCAAACCAGTAATCAAATAGGTCAGATCATTGATTCAGGGTTTAACCGATCAGATCAATTGAATTAGTGGTCCAACCGATTGGATAAAACCTCTTCATTTTTCTTTTTCTTTTTTTACAAAAAAAATTTGTCAAATTCCTATTAATAAAAGTCCAAACGGTTAAAACCAACTAAAAATTGATCAAAACCTATCAAATGGTGGTTTAACCTGAAATCTGCTTTTTTTAGTGAACCAAACAAGTTTGACTAGTGGTTCTTGGTTCAACTGGTTGAACCGATCAGTTCGATCTGATTTTTAAAACAATGAATTAAATATTTTGTGTTATTTTGTTATGGAATTAATTTCACTCGTTGTTCTCGAACATATGACCAATTAAAAAATGTTATTTAAATATGTTTGAACTATCATCATTTGTAACATTAAAGTACTCCCATCCAACTTTCCCTTAAAACCTTAATGAAAAACTAATGTGACAAACCAATTAATCATTTTTTTATTTTTATTTTTAAGCCACATCAACTTCTAATAATAATAATAATAATAATAATAAATTCTTTTTATTATTAGAAATTTAATTCAATCTTTCCTACACAGTCCTCTCTCCGCTCTCTTTCACAAATTCAAGATCTGCAAATCGGTATTTTTTTTTTATTATTATCAGGCCACACATTTCGTTTCCAATTCTCTCTCTCTCTACTTCTTTGTGTTGGAATTGAATTTAATTGGTTAATTTGATGGCTCTTAATTTGCTGTCTCTAGCTGAAATCAAAGCCATCTCCTTCTTATATTCCACTAAGTCCAATCACTTCACCAAGCTTCCAAGTTTTCCTATTCTCTCTGCTTTTGGATTTTTTTTTTCCTTTTCTGTTTGGTTACCAAGAAAAAAGAACATAAACATTAGTTGATATTTTTGAAGCTACCAATAAATTTTTGCATGCCTAAAAATCCAAAAATCTAAAATAAAAAACAAGAGATTAAAAAAAAAAAAAAGAATTCTCGAGATGGTACAAGAACCGCAGAATATGAGAAAACCTAGATTTTTATGCCTCCACGGATTCAGAACAAGCAGAGAAATTCTCAAGAAACCATTTCTCTCTCTTTCTCTCTTTCATTTTCACTTCCAAATTTTGAAAATCTTGAACTCTCTATATGCAAGAAAAGGTATGAGAAAGAGTTTTACCAGATCTTGAAGTTCAATCGCGACCATTTGGACTTGGAATCAGTTTCTAGCCATAGTCATTCTTCTAGATCAGTATCGAGATCTAGTGTTTTGGATTTTGAAGATGAATCATCAAGATTTAGTGACTCGGTTTCTAAAGTGGAGCGAATTTCTTTGATGGCCATGGTGGATTTGAATGCGATTGTAAATTGTATGATTGCTTCTGGTTATTCAAAAGATCAATCGTTTTTTCCAGATGGGCCTTACCCTTCTCAAGGCAAATCGGATGTCGAAGGGATCTTTGATTCTCCTTATTAGGAGTGGTTCCAGTTCAATAAGGTTCAATTAATCTTTGTTATCTCTTTAACAAAACGATGGATTTTGCTTTGTTTTGTGCATCTGTTTTTTTTTTTTTAATTGAAATTATATGCATCTTATTATTATTAGTTGACGTGGCTTAAAAAATAAAAAAAAAATTACTTAATTAACTTGTCACGTCATATTTACGTTAGATGGAAGGAAAGTTGGATGAAATGATTTTAACGTTACAAACGGTGATAATTCAAGTATATTTATATAATATTTTTTAATTGCAGGATTATAAAGTGCGTTAGTTATATGTTTAAGAACGATATGTAAAATTAACCCCTTATTATGCGATGTAAGTTTTTTACAATAGATGTCACTAAAATGAAAAATGACATATTTGCCTTATTTAGCAACATAAATTTTCAACACAAATTAGCGAATTTCTAGTATTGTTGAACCCAAACCAATTTAGCTTTCTTTCGTTGTAACCTAAGAACATAACCAATTTAGCTTTCTTTCATTGTAACCTAAGAACATATTCTTCCATATATCAACATTTAAATCATCTACCATAAGGGTTTTTTTAAACTTAAACTCAAGGAGGGAATTTAATCATACAAAATAAAGATTTATGTTCATTTAGAGTCAATCGTCTTATATGAATGAATATTGATTCTGATTAAGCTAGCAAATTAGTCTAGACAAGAGTAATTTTGTCATACTAGCCTAGTCTAGACAGAAGTAACACAATTAAGTAGTCAGCATATATGTGTTACGAAAATTGACACCGAATTAGAGCAAGACTGCAGTTAATAATTTGAGAAAATAATAAAGATGATTTGAACACACAGATTTTAAGTGAAAAACCTCCAAATAAATTAGGGTAAAAACCACGGATAATGATAGAAGAATTTCACTATGAGAAAATAATAGGAGTTACAACAACACAACCTCTCTCTATTTTATAAGGAGAAAATGAATTAATTTCTCTCTTTTAAAATAGGAGAAACACACTCAAATATATATATATATATATATATATATATATATATATATATATATATATATATATATATATATATATATATTTTATCTCTCAAGCTCTCTATTTTCTCTCAAAATGGGATGCAGGATTCATTGGGTAGAGGCTTTATTTATAGAGGAGCTTCTGCCCCTCTCTTCCTCTTTTGATGCTGCACAACTCATGTGCAGCACATTTTTTTTTCCTTCTTTGGTGGCCACCGTTTTGACACTTATGTCACATAAGCTATTCATAAAGAAGAAAAATATTTTACATTCATATATATAATATTTGTAATATAATGGATAAAAACAACTATGGAACTTGTTTTTATGTTACACCATATAAACGTAGCAAAATCGTAAAAAAATTAAATTAATAATATAAATTCACAAAATATGATGTAATTGATAAATATAACAAATATTTTCATTGATTGCAGGCAACATTTCAAAAAATAATTGATAAGGACTAAAAATGACCTCCAATAGGCATAGGACACGTGTACATATAGGGTTCCTATCCTCCCCTATAAAAGGTAAAGGAAAGGTAAAGAAAGGGGGGATCTCACCCTCTCTCCTCACCACACTCTCTCTCCTTCTATACACACTCTCTATAGTCTCACTGATTTGGGCGTCGAAGGCTCTCCGCTGGGTCGGCCTCGGAGAGTTCCTAACCCATTTTTCTCTGTCTACAGGCTATACCCCTCCGAGAGACCCACTATCAACAGTATGAGATGATTCTAGACTCATCAAATGGCACCGTCTGTGGGAAACGACACAGAAAAGTCATGTTCCTGCTCTTTTATTTCCACCGGATTCAACAATTTCAGTCATTCTAATTTTCTCCAATTATCAATCAACAATTTCGGATCATTCACAAAAAAAAAACCATGATCAGAAAAAAGAAAAAAAAAAAAAGCAGAACTGAAAATGGGGGAGAGAGAGAAGGAAAAAGAGAGAGGATAGAGAAAATGTACTTGCCATCCTCAATCCGCGCACCTCTGGCTGTCGGTGGCTGTCACTGCCACCGTCAAATGAAAGCCCAACTTCTAATCGACCTTCCACTAGAAAATCATCGCCAAAGGAAGCCGAAAATTGCCGCAATCGTCGGTGCACCACCTTTTGAGCCTCATACCGGCCGATTTCGCTACCAGTTTTTATCCATTTTTGTACCAATGGACTCATTGTTCAGAGAGCTTTCCATTGATGCCAGATTCACCCCTTGAAGCTCATTAGAGAAGGAGATCTACAAATCGGCCACCAAAAGTTCTTGGGCCAATTCCGGCCAAATGCAAATGATTCACGGCGAGTGAAGTATATTTTTGGAATCTTGACACTAAGACGAGTCCAACAAAATCTACCTCGCCAGAAAATGACGCTCCGGCAAAACTCCAGCCATCGACCGGCCATGCGCCGGTGAGGCCTGAAAAATCTTAAATTCACCATTTCGCGCGTACAACGCGAATCCGAAGCCCGTTCTCCGAAATTCCATCCTGAATGCACATTTGAACACTGCAAATCAATTAATCGGACTGCGAAAAGCTACCTTTTTAGTTCAAAATGCATCCCTATGGATCTGAAAATTATTTTGAACAATCTCTATTGCCGATTGCGCCATTACAGATATGTTTTTAATATTTTTCATGCTTTACATTTCATTTCATAATATCAATTGCTTGAATAAAGTGCTTAAATATGCATATTTTAGCATGAATAAATCACCTGATATGATTATGCAGCATAAAATGCTATGTTATATCTGAGCATGATATATGATTAATTGCGCATTTTAAATGCCATTTTACATGCAAATTGCTGCATAAAAAGTATATTTATTTTAAAAGCAAATTCTTTTCTAAAATGGATTTCACGAGAATCCATTATTTTTGCGGGGGAGTGGGAGTGGGAGTCCTTCAAAGTGCATAAAATCTTTATATATGTTGATCATTACACATGATTTCATTAAAATTCATTGCTTAAATGAATTAATTTCAGTTTACGTCAAGCTATGTTATTAAAAATGCTGTTAAATTACTCTTTATTGCAATGTTGAGCATAAAAGTATTACAGTCTGTTCAGACTTGGCATAACACGCATAAATATTGCCATGAAAATATTGCCATATAATCAAAATGAGCATTTTGACCTTTAAACATGCTCCTATAGTCTCTGTTTGTGGCAGGAAAGATTACAAAATTTGGCATCTAGTACGAATAACAATGCTCGATTCGGTAAAAAGCATCAAGTTATCTAGATCAGATGTGAGCTACATGCAACAAAAGTCCTGCATAGCGACAGGTAAAAGTCTACCCACAGAGGTGGCACATTAAGCCCTACTTCAGTAGGCAAAAGCCCTACATAGTGATAGGCCAAAGCCCTTCCATAGAGAAGGCATTAAGTCTTGCGTTGGTTAGGCACCTAAGCCCTGCTTTGGTAGGCCAAAGCCCTGCATAGTGACAGGCCAAAACCCTTCCACAGGAAGGCATTAAGTCCTGCGTTGGTTAGGCACCTAAGCCCTGCTTTGGTAGGCCAAAGCCTTGCATAGTGACAGGCCAAAGCCCTTCCACAAAGAAGGCACCTTAAGCCCTCAATAAGCGAGGCACACTATTATTATCCTAAGACCTCATTTGGCGAGGCAGATATGAGAAGACCTCCAGGTGAGGTGGATTTCTTAAGACCTAGGGAACGCTAGGCACATTATTATTATCTTAAGACCTCATCTGGCGAGGCAGATATAAGAAGACCTCCAGGTGAGGTAGATTTTTTAAGACCTAGCGAACGCTAGGCATATTATTATTATCTTAAGTCCTCGATCAACGAGGCAAATACTGACTCAAGCACATAGTTGCCTCCATATATTATTCAAACACACAGAGATGTTCAGTCAAAGAAAGCTACTAAAGGAAAAGTTCCCTCTTTGTGGGGGGGAAAATAGCCTATTACGAAGCTAGTTGAAGAAAAAATGTTTCATTTCATTGTAAAAAAATAAATGTACAAATGTATTACAAAAAGAAAATTTATGTACTATACATGTAAAGAAAAGAAAAGAGAAAAAGAAAAAGTATTATTTAAAGACCTCCTAGCGAGGCATATTGCACAAAGGCACCCGGCTGCCTCCGTACCGAGCTCCCTAGCTTGTGTCTTTCTTCAGGAACCTGAGCCCTTGCTAAGGCAAGATCTAAGTCTTACTAGGAGAGAGGCACATTATTATCAATAAGTCCACCCGTGAGCGAGGCACCTTATTATTCGAAGACCTCGAGTAGCGAGGTGGATTTCTAAGTCCTCCCAAGAGAGAGGTACATTATTATTTATAAGTCCTCCCGTGAGCAAGGCACCTTATTATCCTAAGACCTCGAGCGGCGAGGTGGATTTCTAAGTCCTCCCAGGAGAGAGGAACATTGTTATCTATAAGTCCTCCTGTGAGTGAGGCATCTTATTATCCAAAGACCTTGAGCGAAAAGGTGGATTTCTAAGTCCTCCTACGAGAGAGGCACATTATTATCTATAAGTAGTCCTATGAGTGAGGCACTCTATTATTCGAAGACCTCTATCAGGTAGTGGAGGGCTTTGCCAATTATTTAATGTCCAATCAAGCGAAGACCTTTGATGGCAAAGTCTATCAGGTGAATACATCGGATAGCGAAACTCCAACTTATCATCTATAAGTCCTCCCGTGAGCGAGACACCTTATTATCCAAAAACCTTGAGCGGCGAGGTGGATTTCTAAGTCCTCCCACGAGAGATGCACATTATTATCTATAAATAGTCCTATGAGCGAGGCACTCTATTATTCAAAGACCTCTATCAGGTAGTGGGGGGCTTCGCCAATTATTTAATGTCCAATCAGGCGAAGACTTCTGATAGCGAAGTCTATCAGGTGAAGACATCGGATAGCGAAGCTCCAAAGCCTCCAACGAAGCTCTAAAAGTCTTTGGCAGATGAAGTAGTTTATCTGAAGATCTTTGTCAGCAAGTTGATGATACAGTTTATCTGTAAATACCCTTTAACAAAATGAAGCTCTAAAGTCCTCTAAGTGAGGCAAATTATTGAAAGACCTCGATCAGCGAGGCGAGTTATTGAAGACCTCCAAGCAACGTAGGTTTTCTCTAAACCCTCGATAGATGAGGCACATCATACGAAGTCTTTTATTGATGAGGCAGGTTTTCTATAAGTTCTCGATAGGCGAGGCAGATTATCGTATAAGTCCTCGATAAGTGAGGCATGAATTTCTAAGTCCTCGGTTGACGAGGCTTAAAAGTTATCGAAGTCCTCTATCAGTGAGGCAAGTATTCTTCAAAGTCCTAATATGGTGAAGCAAATTACACAAAGACCTAATTTAGTTATGCAAAATCCCTCTATCGATGAGGCATCATTTATCCGAGTCTTCTGAAGATGAAGCAAATTACTATTATTATCTGAGCCTTCGGGTGACAAAGTGAATTATCACATAAGACCTCTTTCAATGAGGCACACATTATTATATATGTCCTCATTCGACAAGACAAATTAGCGAAGACCTCTATCAGGGAGTGAGGGGCTTCGCTAACTTCTAAGTTCTTTATCAGTAAGCCATGTATCTTCTAAGTCCTCCATCAGCGAGGTAAGTTTCTTTCAAGTCCTTTATTGATGAAGCAAGATTTCTAAAGTCTTCTGTGAGTGAGGCATGGATTTTTAAGACCTCTAATGATGAGACATTTTATTCGAAGACCTCTGAGAGAGGCTCATTATTATTTAAGCCCTCTATCGATGAAGCATGATCACATAAGACCTTCCTCAAAAAGGTATAATATTCGAAGACATCAAAGGAAGATCAATCTTGAAGATTTAAAGCTACTTGGAATCTATAAGACCATGTATCCTGGCATCGAAGACCTGAAGTCATCGAAGACCATAAGACCACACCATGATGTGGCAATCATTCAACTCACATCTCTATTTAGACATCGAGCTATCTCTATATCGAGCTCCTTGGCTCGCCTCTCTATTCAGGCACCCAGCTGCCTTCATATCGAGCTCCTCAGCTTACCTCTTCATTCAGGCACCCAACTGCCTTCATATTAAGCTTCTGCACTCTCTCTCTCATTCAAGTATCTAGCAGCCTTTATATCGAGCTCACAAGATGCCATTAGATTAGCTACTTTATCTATGGTATAGATGAATCACAAGCAATCAAAGAATATGTCACATCCCACGTTTGGCAATGTGACGGTCCTAGGGCATGGGTGACCATAAAAGTACCAACAACCCGTAGAACCCACTTAATCAATATAACAATACAATTAATACTATACATTTCTGTGAGTATTAGCAATTAATTTTAATTTGGTAGCATAACAACTACAACTATAACATTACCCCAGGTTCACAACCTGCATTAAAAATACACTTCCAAATAAAACACTTCGATATCCCTAACTTCATATAAACTAATACAAATCCTCCCAATACTTTATCATTGTTAACACATTATATTGTATTAACCGTCAGTTATCCATATTAACATATAAATAATCCATATAAAGAATTTAATTTAGCTAATTATCACAATACTAACCAATATAGTCCATGGAGCTCTAAATGATTTGACTCAAATAGTAAGTTGAAATCATCTTACATCCAGCAAAGTAGTTCCAAGTGGAGATAGATACTTGAGATCCACTTGCTGAGTTTGCTACTAAACCTGAAATAAAATACTATGAGGGTGTGAGCGAAGCTCAGTAAGTACTATAAAGAATAGAAAACCATATTTAAATATGTATATAACGGTAAAAATATTATTTTTCTAATATAACTGAATAGAAGGAATAAATTTTTCAGTGATCAATAATAGTTGGGGTCTAGTATTAAGGTTTCAATGGATAGTGGAGGAGGAACAGTTTTCTAATGATCAATAGCAATATAAACTCTAATGAAACGGTGAAGGAGAAACAATTTTTCAATATTCAATGATGATTGGGATTCACTAATAGAATATCTATATAACAATATAGAAGACACAATGAGAGTTCAATAACGATGATCAATAACGGTCAGAATTCAATATCGATAGTCAATGACAATTAGGATTCAATAACAGTGGTCAATAACAATAATATTAATCAATGGTAGTTAAGATTTAATAACAATAGTCAATGATCAATAACAGTTGAGATTCAATAACGGTGGCCAATAACAGTCAGGTTTCATTAGCAGCAAACAATAATAGTTGGGATACACTAGCGGTGAATGATAATAGTAAGGATTCATTAACAGTGAACAATGACAGTTGGGATTCATCGATGGTCAGTGACAGTTGAGATTCAATGACAGTGATCAGTAATAATTACAATGATCAATGACAATCAGAATTCAATACGATGATCAATACAGTTAAGATTCAATGACAATGATCAGTAATGGTTGGGATTCGATACCAGTGGTCAGTAACACTTGAGATTCAATAATATCATTTTAGCAGAAATTACAGTATTAGAAGCGGTATGCTTCCCAGTGTAAACAGTGGAGTGAAAACTATTGCTAGCTCACTCATATCAGTAAACAGTGGAGTGGCAGCTATTGCTTGCTCACACATAACAATATATACTGTAAGACTGATCAGGTCTCACGGCTAAGGTCACCCCTACTAGCTGAGGCGGATACGCTCACCCTATCAGCAAACTTTTCCCGTGTGCATGCAGTCTGATGTAATACCCATATCAGTCGGGGATTTCTGCTTTATAGTAATATAGTATGATCACTTAGGGTCCAGTATATAAATTATTCAATGTTTTGAACTAACAGTATATGTGAACCCTCAATTTTGCACCCCTAAGATACTGCCGCAGCTTGACACCTGCTAAATTTCGTGCACTACGCAGAGCCGGTACGGCGGTCCCGCTAGCCGGTTAGCCCGAAAACTGACTCGGAATCTTCAAAAATTGAACCAAAAGACTCAAAAACTGACCCAGATGTCCTGAAAATCGACCCAGGTGACCCGAAAAGCCAAAGCCGACCCAGTCGAGCAGGCGGCTCGGCACGCTGCCGGAAGGCCTGGCGGCACCGCCAGGGACAAGTTTTTAGCCGCCGGAGGCACCGGCGACGCCGCCGGTGCCTCCGGCGGCAGCCCGTACCTGCAGGTCATTTTTGACCCTTTTGCCCTCTTTTTTGTGAAATTCCTAAATTACCCCTACCCTTTTCTGCTTTTTGGACCCTTTTTGGTCTTTTGCCACCCCCCACTTTTCCTATAAATATCCTACCCCATTTCACTTCAAACACACACCAAACAATTTGTGAATTTTCCAAATTGTTTCTTTTCTCTCCCTCTCTATAATTAGTTTCTCTCTCTAATTAATTAGTTAATTAAAAATTAATTTTAATTAACTAATTAATCCTTTTTTAAAATTCCCACCAACTCATAATTAATTAATTAATTACAAATCAATTTTAATTAATTAATTAATCCTTTTTTATTTTCACCCACTCATAATTAATTAATTAATTAAAAATTCAATTTTAATTAATTAATTAATCTCTTTTTTTATCCTTCACTCAAGTGGTTAATTAATCTTTTTAATTAATTAATCATTTTAATTAATTAAAGTTTGAGTCATCAAATCTCTTGTTCCTTGTTCAAAACCAAAACTGATAAAATAGTATTTCGGTCTTGAAAATCACTCCGCCCACTCAAAATCTCCCCAAAAAGAAGGTATAATCTCTTACCCTCAATCAAACCAATCGAATCTGACCGATTTTTAAGCCCTCCTTCCACCTCATAGTGGAACGAACTACGCGGGTTTTGATCCCCATTCAATGGGGTACGTAGGCAAACTTGGAATCTAAATCCAAGTTTCAAAT
>CATKHJ010350370.1:0-11359 GCA_949750685.1 Vernicia montana | reverse complement strand
TTCATAAACCACCCAAATCATGAATTATTCCTTATTCATTTAATTGAGAAATTCACTTGTCAATTGATAATTCTTTTATTTGTCATATATAAGTTCTATGTGAATTCTTCAAAATTCCACATGATGTGATCATTGAAGTTTGTTGTCATTGATCTCATGAAATTTCTATGTATACTCATTGAGCTTTACTTGATAAGTTATTGTCAAATCTAATCGAATTACTGTTATACTTGTTACAAATTCCATGATATCTTTATTGAGTTATATATTGATTCATTGAAAACTCTTTATATGGGAATTATATGATATTTCATTTGATATGTTATTTGAACATTTGATATGAGAAATTGAGAAAAATGTTATTGTGAATTATAAATCCTCATCAATTTCCTTCAAGTAAGTTGTTCTATGTATTTGAAATCCAACTTATATATAGCAGAAATTCCCTTTCTTTGGTGTGGGGATCACCGGACTCTGTGCACAGTGACTACCTTGCTATGAGGTATTTGAAAGCCCTAGCCACAAGGTCTAGCTAATCTTGTGCCTTAATATGTAACATGAAATCTGTGAGTCTCGCAGTACCATTTATATGAGATATGTGATTTAATTCACAAGAAATTGATTATAATTTCTGCTAAACTATATATGAGAATTCATGCTTCCAAAATGATATGTTTATTGGTTACTCTTACTTTATATATATTCCTACATTTCTTTCTTTGAAATCCATATAGTTATTGTTCATTTGTTCATATGATCTATATCTCATTTCTTTAATAATTCATATTGTGGATTTATTGATTCCATTTGATTTGAATACAAGTATGAACCTCAAACATTTTTGTAGCTATCATTGAACACCAAACCATACAATTTATGACAGTATATTCTTTACTCACTGAGTTTTATACTCACCCCACTCCTTTAATTTTTACAGGAAGACAGTAGAGAAACAAGGAGATTTTCTAGTATTAGTCTTCACTTGAATTCAGTGCTACAGATTTTACCAAAATAATTTTCAGAATTATACTTCACTTTCCTGCCTTCAACTCCCTAGTTTTGACCATGGTCAATTTTGGACCCCAAGGTCCTTGAATGGGAGTCTCAAATTCCAGCAGTTACACCTCTCTCCAACAGCCTTCTCTTTACAAAACCCTAACTCTCGGATATATATATATATATATATATATATATATATATATATATCATTGCCAATTTTCAATAATAAATATAATTGAATCAATTATTTTTTCAAATATTAATATAGAAAATACGAATAAATTAATACATAATCTCATATAACAATCTATAATAAATATATCACTATCAATATATTAATATAAACAAATATCGATATTAATATCAATATTCAATATTAATTCATAATTATATATATAACTTTGAATATCAATTTAAATATAAGGAAAAATATATTTCCATATAAAATTATTATTTTAAAAGACTTAAAATTTCAAATTTATTTTAATTTCAAGAATATCTATTTAATAATATATGAGGTTACCCTCACTTATCGTAACCTTAATTTCATATTCATTATTTGCTTGGGTATACTTCACGATACTTATCAGACATATTCATATATACTTTTGTACATATGACTAGTATCAGGTAGGGGTATTACAGTTGTGAAAGCCTATTCCTTCTCTTTGTATGAATCTAAAAAAGCAATAATACTTGATTAATGACTAAGAATAAAAACCTATTTATCAAAAATTATAACAGTAATACAATATAATCAAAAACTAACATATTCGAAGACATTCCAATTTCGCTCACATCCCGATGAAATGCATGTTAAATTGAGAATTCTAATAGCTAATTATTGGAGATTTAGAGCGATACTACCATATAAACCCCACCATTCAGCTACAATACAAATTAATTAAAGAATATTTAGCCTATAAACTATATATAGAATATAGATTATACATGTATTGTAGTCATGACTCATGTACTAATATTTTACCTGGAGCTTTTGTGTTTCGTGATCTAATTGCCATTGGGTTGCCAAAAAGACCCTCAGCTCTCTTGTACAAAGATAATTCATCCATGATTGTCTTGCACAACTTGATTAACAACTAATTTCTCAATACAAGAATAGAGTCCAGTTGTTATCTCCCCATCAAACTCTAAACTCTATACTTGGTTTTTAATTTTTGAATTAAGTTCAATTTGGTATTTAAATTATTTGAGATCTATTAATAACATCCCAAAATTAAAACGACAAGAAAATAAAAAGAAATAAACCCAATCTTCAAGCTTTCCACTTTCCCACTGAAACTAGCTAGCTAAGTTTGATCAGATGGCTTGCCGTTATGTCCAGGTTTATCTTGATGATGTGTTTGCACCATTAATTTTATTTCTAGCTGCAGAGGATTTACATTAATTGTTGATTTTGGTTGTCTTTGCCTCTCTTAGAGTTGTGTCTTATGGCAACTACTTAAAGTTATTGCTTTTGGCTGATGTGTAGGGGATGTTCCTTTTGCTTCTTCCTCTTCTTAACTCATCATCTGTTAAAAACTTGCTTAGCCCATTTTCGAAGGACAAATCCTCAAATTCCATAGTAGATGATGATACTTACCTTTTTAGCCAAATGACTCCAACCATTCATTTATGGTTTGACTCAGTTTGAGTTTAATGAAGAGGGGTTGGATTTGTTTAGGGAAGTGTATTAGTTGGGTTTTTCCAAATGAATTGTAGTCTTCTTAGGAAGAGAAAGAGTTTGGAAGGGTATTTTAGGTAGTAAGATATATTATTATATATTAAAAAATTATTTTCATGGATTGACTTAAAAAAAGTGGAAATGTGGAAAATTTGATCAATTTGGTATTCAAATTATCTACAAGGCCTAGTAGATTAATATCCCCCATGAATAATCTAAGCTTTAACTCCTCTTTCGATGTCGGTGCATCTTCAGCAAAGTTTGGATGAGCTCAACTGGAAGTTCAGTACCTATTCAGAGAAAGACCACAACAATAGTGAAAACCCAACTCCTCCATGTACCCACCATCGCTAACCTAAAATCCTCCATGTACCCACCAATAAATCAACCCTCCGACTCTGTTCAAGCCTTAATTCACTAAGAAAGTGAAAGTGAATAAGGAAATTTAAAAGAATGAAGAGAAAGAAAGGGGAAGAACCAAACCTTTCACTAATCAGATCACCTGACCACCATCGAAGACCACCTGAACACCTTTATTGTTTCTTCTTCATTCTATAGTACTGTGTCTATGTTGGGTTTGGCTTCAATTTTCAAATAATACTTAATTCCTGAAACCACTTGCTTATGAGCCTCCACAACTTGAGAGAAAATCAGCTCTTCTCCGCCATTGTTGTGGTGGTGGAGCTGCTTGTTGAACTTTGTGTTGGGTTTGGCTTCAACAGTCCTTGTTTTGCTCTCAATCTCTGAGTTTTTCTAGGGATTTTTCTAGAAAGAAGAAGAACCCATAAAGGAAACAGGGACTAGAGAACTGGGTACTTTATGTAAAGGTTGCAAACAAGAGAGACGATGGTGGAGTATCTAGTTTGGTTTGTGAATCAACTACAGAAACACATATTTTTGTAAATAGAAAGTAAAATTACTGTAAAAAAATAAATAATCTATCGTAATATTATAAGGAAAAAAAACTAACGTATAATTGTAAAAAAAAAATTAAAAAAAAGTGTGAATCCTCAATTTCGCACCCTTAAAATATTGCCACAGCTTCACACCTGCTAATTTTAGTGTGCTACACAGAGCCGGTATGGCGGTCCCGCTAGCCGATTAGCGAGTGCCTCAGGAGCAAAAATGGGCTTTCGGGCATAATACTACGAGGAGACTTACTTTTCTGATCCTGACCAGACTTTCTGTACCAGACATCATTTTTCCAAAACTGACCGAATTTTTCCTAAATATGACTGTCAAATTATTTAATAATTAATTTTGAGTCTACCGATACTGACTGATAATTTTTCAGAATCCTAAAAACCCCAAAAACTGAGCCAGAGGATGAGAAGACCCGGAAATCAAGCTGCCATGCAGATGTTTGCGAGGTAGGCCTGCAGATCCATAGGCCACCTGCGCGGGTCCACAAGGTAGTCTCGAGACTGCCTCAAAGGCCGGCTGCGGACGTGCCAGACGCCCCGCGGCCGCCATGCGCAATCTGGCACGTCCACACTGACGCACCTGACATGCGTCGTAATGATGCGTGTTAGTCACGTCAGTATGACGCATCAGCGGACGCTGGATGGACCGGCTGATTTGCTAGCCTCATTGGCAGATTCGCAGGCCCATTTTGAGGCCGTCCGAGAATTTCTAATGCTGATCTGCGCAGACCTGACCCAGATCCATAGCTAGTCCTATTGGTTGGTCCCCGTGCGAAAAAATTTTGATTTTGCCTCCTTTTTCAGCCCTTTTTGGTCTTTTCACCCCACCTTCATTTCCTATAAATACCCCCTTCATTTCTCATTTCAAAACACACCAAGAGCTAGTATTGAATTTTCTACTACTCTCTCTCTCTACTTAATCTCTAATTAATTAAACTCTCCTTGATTTTAATTAATTAATTTTAGTTTAGTCTCCACTCAATTTGGTTAATTAAATGGAGACTAATTAATCACTTTAATTAATTAATCATTTTAATTAATTAAAAATTGGGTAATCCATTCTTTAAATTAATCCCTCTAAGGTTAATTTAATCCAATCCACCTCTTCGAAACGGAACTCCGATCTGATAAAACCATCCACCCATCACATATTTCAAAAAAGAAGGTATAATCCCTTACCCTCACTCAAACCCCAAATCAAATAAATCCAATCAAACTGATCAATCCCTAAATCCCTTCACCTCACCGTGGAATAAATTATGTGGGTTTTGATCCCCATCCAATAGGGTACGTAGGCACGCTTGGAATTTAACTTTAAGCCTCAAATCCAAATCCCAATTAATCCCCTTCCCTTTTTATTTAAATTTGTGCTCTCTTGTAAATTTTAATTATTGCAATTATTTAATTATTATTAAGGAGCGATTTTATAGTTCTCCTAGAATCCATAAGGACTAGAAAGAACACTCTCCTTAGCTTGTAAATATTTTTCAATTACTTGCTCTTTACTTTTTCCATACATTCATAATTATGCATGCTCATGCACTTTAAATTGCAATTAACACTCGTCATTCATGAAATCAATTTTTAAAGTCAAATCAAACTTAAGAGCCAAATTGAGATTATTTAAAACCAAAAACCTAGTCCCCAAGCTCAACTTGGTTCAAAGGCTAGTGACTTTATCCTTGGGTAAATTAATCAAGAATCAATGAATTAGAGTCAAATTGGGTTTTTCCTTAATTTTTCCATTTAAATAAATTAGGGTGGCGACTCCTGAATCCTTTTCAAAAATTAAAGCAATTTTTTGAACGATAGCCGTTCCAATTGTAAGCATCGAAACTCGTACCTAAACTCCCTTAAAAATCGCTCGCCTTTCCTTATGGCATTTTTCCCGAGTGAGGGGAGGGGCGTTCGAGCGAGGCCTTACAAAAGGTAAGGGATGTAATTTCCTCTATCTTATATTATCAGAGCCTATAAAAAAAGCCTAACATTTGACATAGTCCAATGGATTATTGATGCCCTAAAATTAACTATAAGTTAATAGACTTAAAATATGCTGCCATCCCTTTTCTTATTCTTTTCTTTCTTTTTTATTTTACAGTTCTTTTCTTTCTTCTTCCTTCTTTCCTTTCCTTGTTATTATTTCACACATGGAAATTATGGGACTCCACTTTTATTAGCTTATCCATTTCCTGCTTAATTATTGCTTATCACTCTGGGTCGAAGCACCTTTTCTTCTATTTGACTAGTCTGTGGGTAGGATCTACATTTAGTTGATGAGTCATCACCTCAGAGCTTACTCCCCCTATCTCAGCCGAACATCAGACAAAACTAGAGACATTCTTCTTCAGGAACTCACGAGCTTGTACCTTTTGATCTTCTTCCAAAAAGGAATTGATCAATATAAACTTTTCTGGCTCTTCTTCTTTCACTGAGAATTTCTCCAACCTCTCTACCGGTTCAGTTCACTGCTCTGGGATATGGGTAGCTGCTTTGACTACTGCTACCTCTTCAACTTGCACCATGGCTAAACTATGCTTTGCTCCTTTTCTTTCCTGCTTTGACTCACTTCGCTCCTGGGTTCTGTATACATAAAATTCACCTCTTTCTAGTTTAGGAATCATCATTCTCAGATGTCTTATGTTGGTTGAAGCATCGAGCTCGTATAGCAGTGGTCTGCCAAGCAAGGCATTGTAAGCCAACTTCATTTTTATCACCATATATATAGCCATTACCGTTACACTGTCAGAAGTGGTCCCATTGGTTATAGGTAGCTTCGCCACTCCTGCAGATGGGACTTCTATTCCATCTAAAGTGCAAATTGGGCTACCTAATCTTCCAAATAATTCTCTTTGAATCCCATCTTAGAGTAGACTCAATCGTTAGCAAGTTGACTAAACTTCCTTCATCGACCATGATTCTTTTCACCACATAATTAGCAACAACGGCCTGAATGATTAAAGGGTTCGCATGTGGAGTGCGAAGCCAACTCCTATCAGGTCTTCCTATCTTTGTCTTCGACCCGTTGTAGTATACATATTCAGGCTCCTCTCTTCTTCTTGCTAAGGCTTTCACCTTGTTGCCGCTACTTGTAACTTTATCAGGCCTGCTAGTAATGCAATGAATTACCCCTGTGGAACCATCATTCATTGGTTGCTTTCCTCTATCTCCGCTAGTTCCAGCTCTTTCTCCACCTTCCATTTTCACAAACTTCCCCAAGTAGCCTTGATTGATCAGCCTTTTTATTTCTTCCATCAACTGTCTACAATCATTTGTATTGTGTCCATGGGCATTGTGAAAGAGACAAAACTTACTTCTATCTCTTCTTTCTAGCGGAGTAACCATGGTTTAGGTTGAGCCCAAATATTTTGATCTTTAAATGTGGTAAATACTTTAGTTATACTTGCGTTCAAAGGTGTGAACTTGCTCACATCAAAGTCAAGCAGAGCTCTACTTTCTTGGCCTCGGCCACCTCTTCTACTTCTATGTGGCTTATTTCCTCTTGCTACTTCTTCTTTCTTTCCTCCCTTCTTCGACTTCGTTTCTTCTTTGGGGATCATCTCTGCTTTTCTTCTATATGAGAACTGACTGAACACAAGTGCATCATCTTGTATGATATATTTATGAGCGATGCCCATTGCTTCCTCTAAGGTGCGAGGAGCATGTTTGCATAGTGCCTTAAAATAATTAGTATGAGAAGTCCCATTCTACAAGGCTTCGATCGCTCTTGTTTGATCGAGCTGAGTGACATTCAATGCCTCTCTATTAAAACGAGCCATGTAGTCTCTCAAAGGTTTGTTCTCTCTTTGCGTTATAGATTCCAGGTATTGGGTTTTTCTCTCCACTGGAATGCTTAAGGTGAAGTGATGCATGAATGTTGTAGCCAGCTAGCCAAAAGAGCCAATGCTTTCTTCTTCCAACTAGTCAAACCACCTGGTTGCCGCCCCTTTCAGTGAGCTTCTAAAATCTTGACGTGGACCCTTGGGTCTGCTTCACCATTGTATTTCTTTAATGAAGGTGGCTTAAACTTGTCGAGCATGCGATACTCGCTAATAGATTTAACAAAAGGCGACTTTAGGGCCAACTTGAGACTTTTATCTATCCCCTTTTTGTTTTTCCCTGGATTAAATTCTTTTATAAACTTTTCCAGCTTCTTTCTCATCTCAATTTCTTCTTCTTTACTAGCCACTTCTTGTCCTTCCTAGTCTTTTCGATGTGAAGAAGAATCAGATTCAAACTCACCACCCCTACATCCCCTTTTCCTAGACTGTTTCTCCATATCATCCCTCTCTCTGGATCTATCTCTCCTTTTACTATTTTTTCTACTTCCTCGTTCGACATCATCTCTATCATGATGACGTAAACATTGATCTTCCCTATCATACCAGCCTCTACCCTGCTCATGCCCACATTCTCTCTTAGGTGGAGGTAATTCCACATCTTCTTATATAGGTAGATCTCCCTCCCCCACTCTTACTACTTCAGACCTTATTTTTCCTTCCCTTACTCTAGCCACTATTTGTTCTTCCATTGGTATGGTGTCTTCCCCCTCTTGGTTCTCAAAAGTTAGCCACCTCGTTGTCTCCTTTCTAGTTGTTTTAAGAACAACACTCACAGTCTGACCTAGGGGTGTCTGTTGCTGTTGTTGAGCAATTTGGATGGCTGAGGTGAGGGTGCTTAGAAGTTGCAGTGCGGGGGTTAGATCAGGATTTAAGGTGGTAGGGGGAGCATTACTAGGACTTAAAGAGGTCTGTCGTGATATCAATGTGTTCAAAAACTGTAAAACTGCATTTAGGTCTATGGCTGGAGGAGTTTAAATGTTTGTAGGCGGAGGAGGTGATTGTTGAGAGTGTGTAGGGCTTGGGGAATTACTGGTACCAGGACGAGTTATCTTTTTTTGTCAAGGGTGTTCTTTGAGATGCTTAAGAAGCAAGGAATTGTGTTTTGGCCAAGAAAGGAAAGCAAGTGTTGCTATCCTTGAAGAGAGAAGATAATATTCAATATTGAAAAGAGATCAGCCAGCATTCCCCACAAACGGTGCCATTTTGATAAGATATAGATCAAACAAGTTAATTTGGGTTGGATCTCAATAGTTGGGCCTTGAAGTAAATAGCCTACAAAGATAAAATATAGTCAGGAGGGCCAGGCCTTTTAGCCTGGCAAAGAGCCTCCGATGATCAAGTCAGTGTTAGCTGTCGAAGAAGGAAATTTCTCTTCTCAGGCAAGACTGCTCTAGAGCTTTTTTGGTGAGAGAAATGGAGAGTTCTAGCTAACTGTCTCAAGGGTCCCTTCATCCTTCTAGCAAGATCGAGTACAGGCGCAGGGGCAGGCCCGAGTATAGGTGTAGATGTAGGACCGAGTACAGGTGTAGGTGCAGGTGCAGGACTGAGTACAGGTGTTGGTTTGAGTACAGGAGCTGGACCCAGTAAGGCTTTTCCACAGCATCTTTGGGCTACGGTGGATTATGTCTTCCGAGATCAGGGAATGGCCAGATATGCTATTCCTGGTTCCGTGCCATCAGGGTACCCTCCATTCCCAGGCGACATTGTTGAGGTATGTGGCTGATTTCTAAAAAGGTTTCTGATACCTGTAATCTGATCTGTTTCTGTTCTATTTTTTACAGGTTCCCTTGGATTGGGCCCATCATTCTCATGAGATGGTTGGTCAGCTGAGGTCTGCATTATCAGCCTCTCTTACTCTTCGAGGTTTGCAGGATGATGATGATGGATCTCCGTCACAGAGGAGGAGGCAGAGGCGTGGCAGACATTAGCTCTGACTTTTCTTTTATACATGGTATATGTCAGGATGATGCATGTATGCATGTATCAGAACATGATGTATTTTGAACTACCCACATGATATGATCATGCTATGAAATGATGTATTGTATCTTTTGGGATTTATGTATGATTTATGGATGCATAAATGCACGTCCTGGCTATTTTTCTCTCTCCTTGCTCTCATTTTTTTTTTATTCCTCCGAAAAACAATACGGCAGATTGGTTTGGGGAAAACAGGACCCATGAAGGGATGACAGGCAAGGCCAGCGTGGGGACCACACATGGCACGTGCGGAACCGCACAAGGCATGTGCGGTTCAGCTTCTTGACCGCATAGGTGCTATGCGGTTCCTCATAGCTCCTGTGTGGTTCCTGCAGCGGGAAAATCATTTTTTCAGCCTTTTTTGTCTATAAATAGGGTCTTTTGGTGCTTTTAACCTCATTCCTGCTTCCCTTACTTTTCAGGTACTGTTTCTTATTGCTCTCTTTTGTTTTTCTTTCTTACTCTCTTATCTTTTCTTTTGCTTTTCTATTTTTCTTTTCTTCTTCTCTTTCTTTCTTCTACCATCATGGAGCCCTACTTTAGTCACTTTATGCATTTATAGACCAAAAACCTTGAACAAGTGGAATGCATAAATTTAGGGAGGTTCAGAATTAGTGCCATGCCAACCCTAAAGGGCATGAAAATTGATTGGGATTTTCTGAGGGCTTGTATGAGATTATGGGATCCTGATGTCCATGTATTTAGATTTGGAGCTGGAATGAAGGAGATGTGCCCCACTTTTGAGGAATTCAGTGTACTCCTAGGTTCTGATCCTGAGGCAAATTTGGTTGTTCCAGTTGAAAGGGTAGGCTATTTCAATTCCTTTCAGAGGCTTTTAGGATTAGATGTGGCAACTGCTAGCCCTATAGTCATGGGAGATTGGGTGGATCTGACTGCTGTGATCGCTGAGTTTCATGATCCCCGAGATTTTGAAGAGGATGAATGGCAACATCGTCGGATGAGAGCTTTGTCTTTCTACTTGACTTTAGGCTTTCTTTTCATAGGCCCTGTGGGTTGGGGAGATGTTAGGGTAACTGAACTGGTAAGTCAGATGGAGGATGGATGCTTGATTGTTGCCATTGTCTTAGCTGAAACTATCCTAAGCTTGGATCAAGCATATAGAAGCAACGGGCCTTGGTCTGTGAGCCCAATCATTCTGCAGGTATGTTCTCATGTTCTCTACCTTTCTTCTACCCTTTTATTCTTCTCTTTACTCATATTGCTTTCTTCCAAAACAGATATGGCTCAGGGATCACTTAAGAGTTGTCTCTCCTCCTACTCGAAGAGATTATTCAACCTCTTGGTACAGGTCTCACCAAATAGTGATCAAGTTCAATTCAGAAAGGGAGTGGACTTCATGGTTATTTGAGTTAGGTTCAGAGAAGCTACTGTGCCTTTGTCCTTAGTACAAGATTAGGAGATTTATGACTTTGAGCTTTGGCTACTAAATGGTATATCTGCTTGGGCTACACATGGTAACCTTTTACCAAGGGACCAGAATTATGAGACAGATGGGCCATGCACAAGAAGTGCCCCCAAATGGTGCCCTCTTCAATTCCACTCTGATCATTCCCATTGTTGCTAGGGCTGTTATGAACGGTTGGCTTCGCGGATTTCACACTGTTCTACCATCCCATATCTTTGATAGGTTAGAGGAATACAATTCATAGTGGATTGCAATGACTTGGCAAACAGAGAAGGCAAAGAGAGTAGCCCTACTATATGAGATTGAAGACGAAGATACCATAGAGGAGTCTGATCCAAAAAGGAAGAAGAAAATGACCTAGAGTCTTTTTTAGATTTTAGATTCTAGGATTTAGACATAGCTATGGACAACTGTCATTTATTTTGATCTTGTGTTTAAGTGGAATTTCACTCTTTAAATGAAACTTGAATAATACATCATTTTATTTGCTCTAATTTTTGCCTAAGCC
>CATKHJ010350352.1:0-18805 GCA_949750685.1 Vernicia montana | reverse complement strand
TTCAAAGAAAATCGAAGCCCTAACTCACCTCGTCAGAAATGCTCTAACAATGGATGAAGAGTTGATTGATTAAAACCCTAGATCCTTTGGTTGGAACAATTAATGAAGTCTTCAAGCTTTTAATGTGAGTGGGTGAGGAATTCTTGAGAGAGAAAATAGGTTGGAAGCTCTGAAATCTCGAATAAAATGATTTTGGGGCTCTTAATTCCTTTTAAAAGCCGATTTTCAGTTCTGGCCCGACATAAGTAGCGGTCGCTACATGCCCATTGCGGTCGCTATTCTCTTTAAACCAAATTGTCCAAATTAGGCAGAAGCGTTCGCGTCCTGAGTTGCGCCACTGTCGCGGTCACGACTTTGGCTCTGCCACACTACTTAGTGAAATTCAAGTCTTTAAGTCAATATCTCTATTGTTCACACAGAGAGCTTTTGAACGAGCGTTCACCATGCTGAACGAGCGTTCATCCCTAATTTTCTGAAGAAGCCTTGAGTACATAAAGACCAAAGACGAAGGTCGAAGACCGAAGACGAAATGTTACTGTTCACGTAACTGTTTATTCTTTCATCATTTCCAGGCAGGAGCGTTCGCTACTCCTCTTTTAACTTGCTCGAACATTTGTAACTCATTCAAATCATCAATCACTTATCATATAACTCATAGCTCATAAAAATACTAGATTTACATCTAATAACTCATATAGCGAATCAAATGAATATGCAAATGAACTTAGGGTATTACACTATATTTATGTTTTACTTCCAATCATGTATATTTAATTACTTACTCATACAAAATTTCTTAATTAATTATTTATAAGAAAATTAAAATTAACTAAAGCTAAATTTTATATTAAAAAATTTAATTAGATTCATAAAATATATTATTATTATTATTATTAAATATAAAAATTAAACTATAGCCACACAATTAATATATAGGTTCATGACTAGTAGTATATATTCAACAAGATCATACCAAAAACAATTAAATCAAGAGGGAATAATGTGGGAAAATTATTGGACCTAAGGCCATACTTCTTAGGATTTTATCCAGACAACTTTCAACCCTCAATAATGTCTCTCCTTATTTTCTTTAGTTTATTTTATTTCCTCTCTAAAATCTTTCCAAAAAGAGAAATTCTTAAGTGAATTAGATTCACCACATCAAATTATGAACTACCAATAATGATCTAACACGTAGGCGTGTTAATTATAATACACACCTCATAATTCAGGTAGTTAATTTCCATATTTATCTTATGGGTTAATTACTATTTAACATGAAAGATCATGATTTGACAGTCCATAATTTAACGTGGTGGATTAGGTTCACCAAAAATTTTCTCCCCAAAAAGGGTTAATGAAAACAACAGTTTTTTTTTTAAATAAAAAATAAATAAAAAAGAAGCTTGTGGCTTCTTTTCATCACAAAATATATTTTAGATAATTGATGCTTTAACTTTGTGGTTATAAATTGAGAGACTCTTAAAAAAAGAAAGAAAGAAAATTTGAGATACTTTATTTATATATGAATGGATGAGTGTCAAAAATTAAAATATTATCACACTCTAGTAAATAATAAAATTAGTAGCAAAATTTTTAGCAATAAGTCAATTTTATTACTAAAAATTAATATATTATAGCAACATAAAAAAAAAATTGCTACTAAAAAAATTAACATATAATATTAATATGAAAAATTATTGTTAAATGCTAAAATATATCTATAAATGTTTTTTGTGTTTTGTTTAGTATTAATTAGAGGAGATAATTAAATTATTTATTAGTGAGATTTGAAACTTATATATATATATTTTTTTTATATATGTTAGACAATTGTATAAAAAAATATTGTTGCTACTGATAATTTTTTTGATAACAAATTAATTTTTATTGAAAAGTTCTATATAGTTTCAATTTTTTAAAAATATGATGCGGTAATTTATTTTTATAGCAACAATTTCTATATTTTTAACCGTAATAATGATTGTTGTGGCTAATTTTAATATTTCATGTAGTGTCAATATTGAACAAATATATAAATTATGTGTATATATCAAAATATTATGTGCATTAGGTTTAAAAAAATTAAAAAATAAATGGAATTTTTGATCCAATACTAATAAAGTTTCAGTTAGTTTTTTAAACCAAATAAAATAAAAAATAATTTTTAATTAAATATTAACTATGTAGTGATGGCAGATCAAATGTAAAATAATTAAAATTAAATATTAATAATTAAGTGAGTACAAACGTATGGAACTATGCACTGAATTCTAACAAAGGTTAAAACAACATTTGAATTTAAGGTATTGATTGATAAAAGTTAAAGAATTGGTCATAAATTTGCAGTGGTAGGAAGTTGGTAAAAGAGGAAAGATAACTTCACTCAAATCACTTTTAGAAGAGTATAAAAAAAAGAAAAGTTTATTAGCTCTTTTAAAAAATTAGGTAATATCATCTCTCATTTTATTTTATTTTTCGAAATTGAGATAGAAGGATTATTGAATATTAGAAATCAAAATACTATAGAAGAAGGGGACACAACACCCCACTCATGCTAATCAGATAAAGAACAAACAAAACGAGCCAAATAATGGGCCGCTTCGTTGGTTGATCGTTTAACAAACACTATCTCATATGAATTTAAATCATTCAGTAGAGATTTGCAATTTGTAACTAACAAACCAAATGAGGAACAATCTTCATGATTTCCCCTGATGGCCTAAATTAGGACAAGAGAGTCGCTTGTCATAATCACCTTTTCCATGCTTTGCTCCTTCAACCAGCTCAAGGATTCTCTGAAGCTCAATGCTTCAGCGATTTTTGGATCTTCCACACCTGCAAAAGCCTTCCTTCTTGCTTCTATACATTCACCTTTATCATTTCGCACAACACAACCCAACTCACAGTAACTAGCAGTAGCATTAACGGAAGCATCAACATTACATTTTAACCAACCTGATGGTGGTGTTTGCCATCTGATAGAACCATCTCTTCCATTGTTGCTGTTAGAAATTGGGCTCTTTAATTGAGTTGTTTGCCATTGAAACAAATAAGAACTCACAAATGAAATAAAATGAGAGGGAGTGTTGTATTTTTGCTGCCACACAACTTCATTCCTGTGAGACCAAATACCCCAAATAATCATGCAGATTAATGCCATATTATGTCCTTGTCCATTGAGAAACATATCCAAGAGCCATTGTACAAAGGAAGATGCTCTTGCAATTAACTCTGACACATAAGAAATAGACCAACACGCTAGAGCAAAAAGGCAGGAAAGCATAAGATGAGATAATGTTTTAGTAGAATTAAGACACACAGGACAGACATCATCAATCTCAACTTTCCTTTAGATTAAGTTATCCTTGGTAGGAAGACACCACCTCAACGCACGCCACAACAGGTTCTTAACCTTTGGAGGAACTTTTTGCTACCAAAACTTCTTTCAAATTGATGAAGGGATCATATTTATAAGAGTCGAAGAAGAACCTTGATTTTGCTTAATAGTTCTGTATCCACTCTTAACAGAATAAACTCCCTTATTGTCTCCTTTCCATAGCCAGCAATCAGAAGAATTATGTAAACTTACAGGAATAGAAAGAATAAGCTCCGTATCTCGTTCATTGAAAATATCCTTTATAACATTAATGTCCCAACATGTGTCGTCCATAGATAATAAAGACTTGACAATAGCTTAGTCCATTCCACAAGGAACCAGTGTTGAGACCATAGGAGAAACTGAGTATGGTAGCCAAAGGTTTGACAAAATTAGGATATCATCCCCCCTCCCTAATCGCAGCATACAGTGAGCCCTTAACAAATCTTAGGAAGCTAAAACGCTACGCCAAATATAGCTTGGGTTATTTCCCAAACCAGCAGATAGAAAAGAACCTTTGGGATAGCACCGAGTCTAAAACACACGAGCAACCAATGATGTAGGTTCTAACAACAACCTCCACCCATGTTTCGCAAGCATGGCCAAGTTAAATTCATGGATGCTTCGAAAGCCCATACCACCAACAGCTTTAGGCTCACACAACCGCTCAAACCTCATCCAATGGATACCCCTACTCCCATTCTGATGTTACCCCTACCAAAAGGAATTAATTGTTCTTTCTAAGTATTAACACAATTGATTAGGCAATAAAAAGATACTCATAGCATAGGTGGGAATGGCTTGAAGAACAGTTTTGATCAAGATTTCCTTATCGGATCTAGATAGAAGCTTCTGTTTCCAGCCTTGTAGCCTCTTCCAAACTTTATCTCTAATGAAGCTAAAAATTTCTTTTTTATTCCTTTCAACAATTGCAGGCAGCCTAAGGTAAGAGCCCAGAGCTTCAGTTCTTTTTACATTCAAAACCGAACTGATTTCCATATCCACTTCATCCAAGATATTTGAGCTAAAGTAAATAGAAGATTTTTGGTAATTCACAACCTGACCAGATGCTTGCTTATACAAATCAAAACACTCATTAATACATTGATTATCACCCATTGAAGCTCGAAAAAACACATAACTATGGTCAGTAAAGAACAAATGTGAAATATATGGGCCCTTCTTGCAATCTGACAACCACGAATAAGACCCATCTCCTCTCTTCTTCTAATTAGCGCAGATAACCCTTCAGAGCAAATCAGAAACAAAAACAGAGATAACGGGCAGCCTTGTGTGAACCCTTAATTTTGCACTCTCATGATGCAGCCGCAGCTTGACACCTGCTAAGTTTAGTGCGCTATACAATGTCACGACCCGGACCTGGAGGCATATGATTGGCACTAGGAAACGAAAAATCATAAGGCTTCCGTAATCTGTAGTAAGTCTGACTAACTATTAAACGATAGATCTACAATATAACAGATGTAACTGTCACATAATAGGTCTATGGAATCACCTGTTAAGCATATCCTGAATATAACATCATATCAAAGTCACTTGGAGCTAAAAACATTGATAATATCATCATCATCAATCTATTTCCTGCTTAACAGAACATCATAACATCCTTAATAAGGAAACTCAATTATCCTCTAAACTCATCATACACATAAAAATCATACTTCTGACCATACTATATAGAAATACATATAATAAAAATAATAATGTGGAGTTCTAGAACTTGTAACACATAACAATCGAAAAATAATTACGAAACTGAAAATAACATTATATAATAACTTCATTGCCAGAGGATGAATGGCAGAAATAACTTAATTAAAATTTCTTCTCAAGTTCAACCTGCAATCCTGAAAAAAAAAATATTGAACAGGAATGAGCGTTCGACTCAGTGAATGATACTAATCAATATATCAACCTAGTGTCCTACATTCATTCTATATAAAAATATGCTCCTACATCATGTTATAGAGACAATCATCACATAATCATTCAGGGATGGGAATTAGTCAATAGGAATCACTCTAACCCTCAATATGGGGAGCCGACCCCCTCTCTTGGCTCTCTTAATTCTAAACATATGGCCACAATGAGTCTAGCTCGAACCTGGCCAATTTCTCTTATCCATTACATACGGCCACGGTGAGACCAACTTAAATCAGGTCAAACATCATCATCATAATCATATCATAACTATAATCAGAACCCTATGTAGTCATACGTCATCCTAGTCCCATCCAAACATTCATATATAATCGATAACATAATTCATAATACAACATTCATAATCAAATGCTAAGATGTCTTTATGTATTCGTAGTGCATAATTATATACATATATATAACATACAGTACATACAATGCATGATAAGCAGGAAAACATATTAGAAAGTATCACTCACAAACTTGTCAGAAAATCCAACTAGCTCTCCTTGGAGCATCTATTATCTGGTGGCTAGAAGGACGCTTGAAACGCATAAACTGGACAATAAAGAAAATATATTATGATACATACAATTTCAACCTTAACTCTTAAAACAATACTTATTGACTTATAAAGATTCTATCGAAATTTCAACAGAACATCCCCTATAATTAGAACATTATCTCACTGAAACAAAAAAAAATAAACACTTCTAAATATTATTCACAACTCACATCAATCAAATCAATTGCCTCTTTGGGCCTCAATATTCAAAAATTATCAAACAACCTCAATTCTCCAATCATATATATTTATAATCATAAAATATCATTACATCATCATTTCCAAGAAGTCAACTCAATCATACATATATATGTATATATAAGCATAAACTTTTCTTTATTTTTTAAAATCCTTTTTCTTAAAACTTTCTTTAGTAAGTTACATAAAGAAAATCTCTTTAATATAACTTATAAACTATTATTCATTAATATATCTTTTAAAGTCAATTACATAAATTTAACTATGTGAATATCATAATTTACAGTTAACAGTCATAAAATATCATTACATAAAATTAACTTAAAATCCTTTATAAAAACATCTCATTTAAGACTATAAATTTATATAACATAATAATCATTTGCTTATACACATGAAAATACTTTAATTAAATTTAACTATATAATTAAAAGAAAATTTTCAATAACATACTCATTTCGATATTTGAATAAAAACTAATAAAATCATACAATATTATTTTCATTTGCTTAAATTTACTAAAATTATAATTATAACTATCTAAACTCATTCATAAACTTATAACTTAAATTTCATGAATTTACAAACAATTTATATAAATTAACGATATCGAAAAATTAATATATAACTGAGAATAATTCATTTCTGATTTACCAGAGTGAAATTTGTCGAAACTAATTTCATAAAACTACTCCGAAGGTCAAAAACTAATTTCTGAGACACATTCGCCGGAGTCGCCGCTAGTTGCCAGTCTGCACCGCCACCCACGTGCCGCCGCCGATCACCAAATCAAGTAAGGTTGGTGGCGTTGGAAATCTCTTCACTCCAGCAGCACAATGGTACCAGTCGTACTTGCTCACTTGTCGAAAATCGATCGAAATCTCATTGAAAAGTCGCGAGCTTTTCGGTCTCCGATCTCCCTTTCCGGTTAACCTCAGATGGCGAGTAAAATCTCAAATGAAATCTAGAACCAAGAGGAAACCATAGAAACTGGAATCACTAAATTTGGAGTTCAATTAAGAGAGTTATGGTCAATTGAAATTTTTAAACCAAGATGGTCACCGAAGCTAGTTTGGACGGGAATATCTCCTTAACCAGTAACCGGAATTGGAAAGGTTAGCGTCTATAAACTCTCCTCATGACAGTGTTCAAGATGGTGCGGGAGGTGTCGATCACCTCTCTCTGGTTTGGCAAAAGTGTTGCCTTCCCCTTCTTCTTCTTCCCCTTCTGCTTCTTCTTCTTCCCCTTCTGCTTCTTCTTCTTCCTTGCGTAACCAGCAGATTTAAAATCTGCTAGCTATGCAGCCATCCCGAGGCTGCCACGTGGCAGCCTCAGGTTGGTACTCTTTTTTTTTTTTGTAAATCTTTAAAAATTTATAGAAAATTCATTTTAAGTCCAAAAATTATAAATAAATAATCAATAGAATTCTTGTGAAATGTACTTTAGTTTGACATATTACAATTTGAAAAATAATTTCTTTTCAACTAATTAAAAATTATTTGATTATAAATTTAATTTTTGAAAATTCATAAAAATTATAATTTAATTATCAAAATATAAAATTTATTACTCTCATACATAATTTTACCAAATATGAATTTTATAATATCTAAATTTAATTTAATTAAAAATTCGAGGTGTTACACGCAGAGTCAATGCGGTGGTTCTTTGCCGGGCATGCCGGCGAATCAGCGTAGAGCCCCTGAGGCTCAACCTGGCGGAGCCTTCGCCGCTTTGTGCGGAGCCTTTCTTATGTACCAGGTCTGCCAACGGTCAAAGCCACCAACGACAACAGCTAGGAAGGCCGGCAAATCCTCCGACTGTCCGGCGAAGCCTCAGGCTTTTTCGCTGGCTAGTCCCCCTGTGCACTGAAATTTCATTTTTGCCATTTCAGCCTAATTTTTCATCCCAAAACAGGCCTACCCTTCTACTCTTTTCACATTTTCTCTTCCTAAAACTACCCCCACCTCACTTCACCTATAAATACCCCCTCCTCCTCTTCATTTTTCCTCGCCCCTAAAGCTAGTATTGATTACTATTTACTACTCTTTCTCTCTAATTAATCTCTCATACTCATTTTGGGTAGCCACTTTAATTAATTAAACTCTTTTTATTTTAATTAATTAATTTTAATTAGTTTCTACTCAATTTGGTTAATTAATCACTTTAATTAATTAAAAATTAGGTAATTGAATAATCAATCCTTTAAATTAATCTCTTTTAAGGTTAATTTAATTCAATCTACCATCCTATCCTTATTTTTCGAAACGGAATTTCGATCCGGTAAAACCATCCACCCATCACACATATCAAGAAAGAAAGCATAAGCCCTTACCCTCACTCAACTCCTAAATCAAATCAACCCAATTAATCTGATCAATCCTTAAACCCTTCCACCTCACCGTAGAATGAACTACATGAGTTTTGATCCACATTCAATGGGGTATGTAGGCATGCTTGGAATCTAAATTCAAGTCTCAAATCTAAATTCCAATCAATCCCCTTTCCCTTTTTATTTTTAATGTAAATATTTATATTTATGTTTTCTTGTAAATTTTAATTAATGCAATTAGTTAATTATTTTGGAGTTAATGAGCAACTTGTGGTTTTCCTAAAATCCAAAAGAACTAGAGAAAACACTCTCCTTAGCTTGTGGATATTTTTAATTACTTACTCTTTATTTTTCCATGGACTTATAATTATTCATAATTATGTCATAATCATGTACTTTAAATCGCAATTAATACTCATCATTTATGAAATCAATTTTTAAGTCGAATCAAACTTAGGAGCCAAATTTAGACTATTTAAAATCAAAAGCGTAGTCCTCGAGCTCAACATGGTTCGAAGGCTAGTGACTTTATCATTAGGTAAATTAATCAAAAATTAATGAATTGGAGTCAATTTGGGTTTTTTCCTTAATTTTCTCATTTAAATAAATTAGGATGGACTCCCGAATCTTTTTAAAAATTAAATCAATTTTTCAAACGATAGTCATTCCAATCGTAAGCACCAAAACTCGTACCTAAACACCTTAAAAATTGCTCGTCTTTCCTTAAGGCTCCCAAGCGAGGGAGAGCGTTCGAGCGAGGCCTCACACCTTGTCTCAGTCCTCTGCTAGGAGTAATATGCCCAATTGACCTACCATCGTTAACCACAGTGTATTGAACTATCTCCACACACATCATGGTCCAGCGAATCCATTGTTCAGAAAAACCCAACTGCTTCTTCATGCTTCGCACAAAATTCCACTCAACTCGATTGTAATAACTTGACTTTTTAAATAATTTTAAAATTTCTATTTTCATAAGGAAATATACTTGTTGATATTATTACATCGATATTTAAATGATATAATTAAGGTACAGAAAATATTTGATGAATATGTTTATTTAAGGGTTGATTTACTATAGTATAATAATAATAATAATAATAATAATAATAATAATAATAAAGTAATAATAAATAAATAAATGAATTATGAATATAGATGTATAAGTTATGGAAATAAAAATATAATTGTATAAATAAAATGGTATGAAGTGTATATATGCAAAAATGTGTTAGCACCGCGATTCAAACATGTGACTCAAAGGAGTATTAATAAATTGTTAACCACTAAGCCAAATGGTTATTCCTGTTATATTAGTTCTTTAAATAAGATATATAGTATATAATATGTTTGAATAAAAAAGAAAGAAAGAAACAACCCAAATCGGGCATAACAGAGAGAGAGAGAGAGAGAGAGAGAAAAGCTCTCTTCCTCCGGCCAGCGGTGGCGTCCTCTAACGACTTTCTCAACACCGGCAATGAGCCTATCTGGCAACGATGGCGTTGAAGACGAAGTGAGAGAAGGTGTCACCGGCCGTGACTTCCAAGGCTGATTCCAGATATCTCCGGCGGTGAAACTCAACCAAATTGGTACCGTTCTTCTTCTTATGGCGAGAGCTTTCCATTGATACCGATCTTACCTCCTCAAAGTCACCGGAATTGAAGATCAAAAAATTTAAAACCGAAACTTTGAACCCCGATTTCCAGCGAGTGGTGGCGAATGAAGTTTATATTCTAATTCCTGGTATCAAAACGAGTTTATTGATATATTTACTGACTCCAGCACCACCACCAGCGGCGGCGCATGGAGTCCAGTTCAGCAGTCTTGTTTCGACTTTCCGACGCATACTATGACACTAGCTTGATCGGATTTTACATTGGTAATTTCGAAACCTTCGCATTTTAATTTAATGTTGATTTTTCGGACCGTATAATTATCAAAAATTGAAAAAAAATAAGTTAATTAGATATTATTGAAAATTAAATCGACCGATTAATAAATTGTTATAAATTTTTACTAGATTAGTAAGAATGAATTTATATAATTTTATTATTGTTTTAATAGAATATTTAAAGGAATTTATATAGCTAATGAGAGTATTAATATTAAAATTGTTTTAATTATGTAAAGACTTGCTTATATGAAAACTAAATTAATTATGAGATAGAATTCATAGAAAATGAAAGTTTAATATTAGGCTATTCGATCAATACATATGAATGAGTATATACTACTTAAAGTATATGAATCAATTAAATCTTATGTGTTAAGCTTGAATTGATTAATTGCTAATAGAGTTATATGAAGTTAGATTTGGGATTAGGTAATTAGAATTAGCATTTGGAAAATTATGATTAAAGTTAATTTACGTTGAATTTTAAGTATCGATGTGTAATATATAATTCGAACGTGATAGTGGACTGTAGAGTCAAAGAATAAATAAAACAAAAAATGAAGTATCGGGAAAGACGACCTTCTGTACTGTTTGTGCTAGATGTATTAGGAGCTAAGGAAATAAGGTGAGTAAATAATTTACTAATATGATATATGCATTTCATCGCATTCCTTTAATCACTGCAAGTTCTTGTTGTATATGAGAATCCTATGTTATTATTATTATCAAATTCTTCGATTCTTGAAAACCCTAGCAAATTATAAGTTATTTCATTGATTAAACCCAAATTCGTTATTATCAGTTGCTGATAGGGTTTCTCATTGATATTGTCCCTTTCATTGTTGATCTAAGATGAAACTTGCTTCTTAAGATCTTTAAATCCTTGAATCTTATGACATTGAAGTTCACTTGATAAGCATATTGATACTTGATTATTTCAAATTGATATAAGCTATGTGTTATATGAGATTTCAATTTCAAGCAGAAATCCCCGACTGATGTGAGTAATACATCAGATCTTATGCACATGGTAAAACCCGCGGATAGGGTGTATACATCCGAACCTCAATTAGGATGGGTGGTCCTGGCCGTAAGACCTTATCAGTCTTGCGCTCTATATGTATTATATGTGGGAGTAAGTAAGGCACAAACCACTACTCCATTTTTATATGTGAATATATGGGAAGCACTCCGCTTCTAACTTAATGATTTCTGCTAAAAAGATAAATGAGAATCATAAATACCATATCATAAGGCGATTATTTGATATCGATACCTGTTATTTTTTTTATTCTTACTAACATATATGAGACCTATAAATGCTACTATACAATAAATTTTCAAATGCCGTTTCATAATGAAATTACTTGATTCTAAATTCTAATACCGTTATTTATTCATTCTTGCATGCATATCATTTTAGTAGATTATTTGCTCACTGAGATTATTTCTCACTCCGCGGCTGTTAATATTTTTCAGGTACTTAAAAGGTAGAATCAAGGTAATTCTCAAGTTATCTTCCTCACTTGAGAAGAACGTAACTATTGAAGAACTATAATTTATCCTTTTGGTCAAATTTAGAATTGATCTTAGAGCTCCATGGTTGTTTGGGTATAGAATGTTTTAAATTTTTCAATCATAGTATGTATCATATGTTCGTAGTTCATAGCCATGATAAATACTAAGCCTATATTTGAAATGTTCGAAATTAATGTTAAATAAATTGAATGATGGTTATGTATAATGAGATATGTGTTAAGAAGTATATGAAAATGTTAAATTGAGGTTGAGGGTATAAGGTGATTGAATTGAAGTGTTAATTTAATGCAGGTTGTGTATGTTGGGAAAGTATTATTAGTAGCCGGCATTCTACTGAATTTTTATTAAATTGATATTAGTATGTGCGTTCTACGGGTCTTCGGTGCCTAATCGGTTACCCATACCCTAGGACGATCTCGACTCGTGAGTTGGGTCGTGACATCAGTCGTATGTTTTACTTATATCGAGCTTTAAAGCTGCCCAGCCCTTCTTACCTTGAGATTTTCGTTTCATTTAGTGAATCATTTCGAATGCAACCATTGTGTTGTTAGTTATAAGACGACCAACCAAGAACGCACTCTGTGTCTCTGAGATAATAGAAGGAAGCACTACCTTTAATCTGTTTGCGAGCATTTTAGAAATAATCTTGTACAAGATGTTGCACAAATATATTCGGCGAAGATCACTTATAGAACTAGGAGATTGCTTCTTTGGTATGAGGACTATCAGTGCGTCATTCAAACCCGAAGGAAGAGATTCTGACTGAAGAAAATTTAAACAAGCCTCTGAAATATCTTTGCCTACAACACCCTAAAATTGTTGAAAAATGCAGGATTTAAGCCATCTGGGCTAGGAGATTTTTCGGAGTGCATGGAAAATAAAGCTTCCTTCACCTCTTGACCTATAAAATTAGACACCAACAAAGAGTTATGATCATATGTGATCCTTGAAGACACACACTCAAGAACACAGTTAGCATCACAACCAGAAGATGTAAATAAAGTAGAGAAATAATTGGACTCTAATATTATTTTGGCCCATTAGGTCTCCCTAGTATAAAAAAAAATAAAATAAAAAAATAATTGTTGTTAACTCCTTGTGCAATATATTCCAATTTATCTAATTTTACCTTTTTTTAATTTCCTTTTGTATTTTTTTTTTTTTTTTAAGACAAAAGATTCAAAATTTATAGTACTTAAGGATATGTAGTATTTGTTTTAA
This sequence comes from Vernicia montana, assembly GCA_949750685.1. Classification (NCBI taxonomy): domain Eukaryota; kingdom Viridiplantae; phylum Streptophyta; class Magnoliopsida; order Malpighiales; family Euphorbiaceae; genus Vernicia; species Vernicia montana. The sequence goes on along the minus strand of CATKHJ010350352.1, from coordinate 5,736 downwards.
ATTTAAAAAAATAATTAAATTATATATATATTTTCAGCCTTTTCATATATGGTTTTTTTATAATTTTTTATTGTTTGGTTCAGTTTAATTTTAATGTAATTCAATTATTATTATTATTTTATATTAAGGATGGAAACACCCAGAAGAAATACACTAGGCTACACAATAAGGGTAGTCTTCCCTTTTATCTCTCACCAAATTGATGAAAACTATTTGTGATTTAAGAAATTCAACCTGAGACCTTTCACTTCTCACACTCTTAAAGGAAATGAAAAAATTAATCAGACCACACCTAATTGGCATGTAATTCAACTATGTTGGCGCTAGAAAAAAAAAATAGATATTATTCTATTCTTATTAATTAGAGCATTATTCGTGTTATCCTATTAGTAACTCCACTACAAATAACTAGTTTTAACATGTACTTTTTTTTTTTTTTTTTGCGCCAAGTTTTAACATGTACTTCATGTTATGAAAAGTAAAATTTTGATACGTATAAATAGAGTTGAGTACGATTCGGTTCAAATTAAAATTTTTTGTACAGTTCGATACGATTCTCGTCTTAAGTCTCAAATTTCTTACAGTACAATACTAAAATAGTTCAGTATTTCTATTTGATCCAATATTCTCGAGTACTGTACTCAATCATAGGCCTAAAGTTTGGATTTCAATGGGTTTTATTAAAACTTATATATATATATATATATATATATATATATATATATATATATATATATATATATATATATATATATATATATAATTGATATTATGTTAAAATTCGATTCGGTATTGGTACTTTTGGATTGGTTCAACATGGTTCAGTTCAGTACAGTTCTCGGTTCGAATATGAGCTAATAACTAGTACCGTACCAAATTAAAATTTTCGGTACGATTCTCGCCTTAAGTCCCAAATTTCTTATAGTACAATACTAAAACAATTCAATATTTCAATTCAGTTCAGTATTCATGAGTACCGTGTTCAGCTCTACTTTATAAGAATTATGAACACTACCTGACTTTTTTCTAACACCATTTTAGGTTTTGACATCATCATTAATATATTATTAATATATGTTGAAATTTAATAACACTATCAACTTGTTGTAATAGGTGTGTACTTACTATTAATTATTAATTTTAACAGTATGTATCAAAGAATTTTAAATTAATGCTATTATATTAAGTTTAATATTTATTTTAGTGTAAGATTTAATTTGTTGGTTATTTTGGTCATGATAAAAAAAAATGTGGATTTGAAGCATAAAAATATACTTGCTTAATTAGAATGAAATTTTATTTTGTATAGAATCATGAAAGTACTGTTAACCATTATTTTGATACACACATCATACAGACTTGCAAAAGAAAATACAGAGATTTGCAAAGAAATTAATGATGCAGCAGCAAACTCTAATACATTAATTGATTAATTCTATTTTAAAGCATCATAATTATTCAGCTAATTACTTGTGCCCTCAAACTATTTTTTTTCATATATCTAGCAAACTCAATTACATTTATATGAGCTTAATTAATTGATCTAAATGACCATTAATTAATTAATTTTCTCGTTTTTTTTTTACTCTTTTCCACCAACTTTGTTTTTTCTTTTTTCCTTCTCTTCTCTCCTCTCCTCTCTACTTCAAACTTCACCCTCTTTGTCTTTCTTTTTACATATTGTATGTCTATTTAGTACGTAGTTATATATATATATATATATATACACATTGAAAATTCATTAAAAGAAAAGACAATTATCATGATTTAAACCCCTAACCTCCTACACTACAAAACAAATACTCAACCACAGGCTACGTACTAGTCCATATTATATGTCTATTTAGTAGGTAGTATTTGATTCAGCATATATGGTTAAATCAATATGTGCTGGTTAGAAGTTGGTAAAAGAAGAAAGAAAACTTCACTCCAATCAATTTAGAAGAGTATAACAAAAGAAAAGTTTATAATTTTTCTGTTGGGAAATTTTATGGGATATTTCATATGTACAGCGGAAACAAAAATTAATAAATAACTCACAGTAAAAATAATAAGAATTTTACGTGGTTCAGTTTCTCAATAAACCTACATCTACGATCTACAAGAAATAATTCACTATAATTCTTATAGTTACACGGTACAATTTTTGGACGGACAAAATTATAAACCCTCTCTCACACAATACCCAATAATCCAGTATACCATTTTTTCACAGTGAACAAGAATTAAAGAAATGTAGGATAATTTTTAGATGGACAAAAATTATCAAAATCCTCTCACTCACACAAAACTCTCTCTTTCAGTTTTGTGATTTTTCTATCTCTTTTTTTTTTTTTTTTTATCTATCTCTTCTTGCATGAATTTGCCTATTTATAAGCAAATTCATGCAGCTTTGCTTGCTCAAAGTCAGATTTATTGAGCAAGTAAAGTTCAACTTTGCTTGCTCAATTCGGTGCCAAACTCTTTTCTTTTTTCTTTTCTTCAACAACCCTTTTTATATTTATTAAGCTGTGGGCCCTCCACGTTGGAGGAACCCACACATACCTAACAAATCTCCCCCTCACGACAACATGGAGGGTTTCATTATGACTGCAACTTTGTCAGTCTTTCCTATGAGTATGGGTCTCTTTATGCTCCCCCTCGAGTAAAAGTCATCTACACTCTGAGGTTTAACGATCTTTTTAAGAATCGGTTTACAGGGCTCCCCATTTTCCGCTAATGTGAAATTAGCACTCTACTTCAAAATTCCACATACTTCAACCTTGTTAGAAAACCGAACTCTCTTTGTATTTTTCTCGGTTTTCTTCATTTGACTACTTTCTATCTGCAAAAGGGAATGATCATCCAAATAGCAAATATTTTTCCCTTTTTTCCTACCTTGCATAACCAAGCTACCTCCTCTATATACTTTACATATTTTTCCATTACCAACATATTTGTACCCATGCGATGTCAGCTCTCCTAGTGAAATTATGTTTGCTCCTACAGCAGGTACAAATTTCACATTGGAAATATTTTTGACAGCATTATTGTGGACTTTCAGGCGAACTCTCCCAATGCCTTCAACCTTTATCTTCAATTTGTTTCCCACATTGATGTAGCCAAATTCTCCATCAATATGTAAAGTATCAAACATAACTCGATTTCTGCAAATATGCACATCAGAAGCAGAATCCATCACCCAGTTAGAATTGCTCTCACCATAGCAACTACCAACATCTTCACCTTATACTAGGTGGAATTCATCATCAGACTCATCACTAGTTTTGACCACATTAGAGGAATCATCATCATCAATATTCAGCTTATCCTTCATCTTCTCTTGCAGCTTCTTAAGACTTTTCAAGTCTTCTTTAAGTTTCGGGCAGCGATGTTGTATGTGATCAATCTTTTCACAATAATAGCACTTCATATTTCTATAATCTCTCATCCGAGATTTTGATCTATTCATGTGATCACCTCTCTTTTTATTTTGATTCCTCCATCTCTCACTCCTTTCAACTAGTGTTATGCCTTCACTTTCAATTGAAGTGCTCTCACCCCTCATCATCTTCTCATTTTCTCTTAACACCGTTGTAACCTCAATCAACTTTAGTGTGGTTTTTCCAGCACATATTGTTTGCATCAACGGTTTGTAGGATTTGGGCAATGATGCAAGCAAGAGTAACACTTGCTCCTCATTTTCAACTTTTTCACCAGCATTCAGTAGTTGACACACCAACTGATTAAATTTATTGATGTGGTCATGGAGGTTTCCTCCTTCCTCCATCTTGAGCGAATACTTCTCCATTTTCATGAACAACCGGTTAGTTAGCGACTTTGACGCATAGATCTCCTCCAATTTATCCCACAATTTCTTTGATAATGTTTCCTTAATCACTTCAAATTTTACTTGTGAGGCAAGTGCTAACCAGATGGTGCTCACCGCCTTCCTTTGGATAGTCTTTCATTCGCTCTCAGTTATACTTGTTGGCTTTTCTTCATCCAAAGTTGAATCAAGACCTTGTTACACCAAAAAGTCCTGAATAATACTCTACCATAGAGTAAAATTACATTTTCCATCAAACAAAGGGGTTGTACACTTTAGTGTACCTTCCATGGTGTCTAGAAACACCTCTGTTGAGAATACCTTTCACCAAGGTAGCACTAAATAATCCAAATTTGAGAAAACCGAACTCAAAAATAGAATCAACACATCAAATTTTTGGTGAAATGGACCTCTTCAAAATTTCTATTGCGGGACCCGGTAAATAGTAACAGTAACCGTATGCTGCTATACGTTACTATTTGTTTCCTGTTATTGTAACAGTAACATGCAAAAATAAATTTTGTGTGGTTACTATTCACTTAATTTTTTAATTTTACACCCGTTCTCGAAACGGATTGCACTAAAAAATTTCTTATATTTTTCTCTTCCTCGCAGTATATCTCTTTTCCCAAAATATGATACTACCCGGAATGCAGTTCCACTTTAATCCCAATAAAATTTTCTCTCTATCCCAAAATAAGAACCAGAAGCTCTGATACCACTTGTTGGGAAATTTTATAGGATATTTCATACGCACAGCGGAAGAAGAAATTAATAAATAACCCACAGCAAAAACAATAAGAATTTTACATGATTTGGTTTCTCAATAAACCTATATCCACGATGCACAATGAATAATTTACTATAACTCTTATAGTTACATGGTATAATTTTTTAACGGACAAAATTGTAAACCCTCTCTCACACAACATCCAATAACCCAGTACACCTTTTCTCACAGTGAACAAGAATTAAAGAAATATAGAATAATTTTTTGACGGATAAAAATTATTAAAATCCTCTCACTCATACAAAACTCTCTCTTTCAATTTTGTGATTTTTCTATCTCTTTTTTTTCGTCTATCTCTTCTTGCATGAATTTGCCTATTTATAGGCAATTCATACAGCAAGCAAATTTGAATTTTGCTTGCTCAAAGTCAGATTTATGGAGCAAGTAAAGTTCACCTTTACTTGCTCAATTTAGTGCCAAACTCTTTTCTTTTTTCTTTTTTTCAACAACCTTTTTTATATTGGGATAAGATGTAAATATACCTCTAATTTTTTGCTAAAAGTGCAGATCAACACTTAATATTTTTCGAGGTACGAACATGCCCCTAACGTTACAAAAATGAGTCAACGCGCTCTTTCTCTCTTTTACCTCCATTATCTCTCTCTCTCTCTCTCTCCATACTTTTCCTTTTTTTTTTTAATTTTTTCTTTTTTTTTGTCCTTCCTTTATTTTTGTTTTTTTTTTTACTTGTATTTTACATTTACTTACAAAATATTTGTGTATGTATATGCATATAATTTGACTTTTTCCATTTATTTTTTATTCATAAGTTTATATAATGATAGTTGTAATTATTAATAAAATTTAATTATATTAATAGAATACATGATAAAAATTTAAAAATAATTAATTGTGATATTGAATAAGTACATTATAAAAAAATTTAAAAAAAAATATAACAACGTGAAAATAAATTAATGAAATATCTAGTTTTATTTTTAAAAAAAATATTTGAAAAATGATAAAAAAAATTCTAAACAACGTTTGATAAAAACAAGTTACGTGATTAATTTATTTTCACGTCATTATATTTTTTAGAAAAATTTTAGAGTGTACTTATTCAATATCATAATTAATTATTTATAAATTTTTATCCTATATTCTAATAATATAATTAAATTTTATTAATAATTACAAC
>CATKHJ010350351.1:0-29102 GCA_949750685.1 Vernicia montana | reverse complement strand
TGGGCTCTTGGTTGCCGGAATTAATGGAGGTCTTGCAAGACCACTTGTCTCTGGTGCAGAAGGACAACCTTTCAAGTTCTTAAATGCTTTGGATATTGTCCAATCTACAGGAACTGTTTATGCCGTTGATACTAGTGGTAGTAGTGGGACCCTTTATTTTTTTTATCCCTCCGCTACCCAGTTTTCGTTCGCGGACCGCGACACAAATACTTTTCCAATGTTAAATATATAACTCATAAAATATAATATAAAAATGATTATCAATACATAAAATGATAATGCTTTTATACTGTGACAAATATAAAATTATTTTGTGGCAAAACTATAATTATCATAATTTATTAATGGCAATTTTGAACTTATGTTAAATTAAAAACTAATTTCTATGTTTTTCTCAAACCTGAATTTGAGAAAAGCATAAAAAATAATGCTTCTTGCAAACCTTGGTTTTATATCTCATAAACTTGATTTTGGACAATAACTAAACGTTTGAGAAACTAGATTTTTTCCCCAAACCTGCTTTTTCTGCTCCAAAACTCAATGTTAAACGGGCTCTAAATATTTCCTCAATTCAAATTGTTCTTTTATTATGAATTTTGAATTTTGAGCTTTTAATCCAAATGATATGTTTGAATTAATGATATATTTCACAGTTAAGTAAAGAAAATTCAAGAGTAAGTTGACTGTGAGAAGTGAAAACTATAACTTATCACAACAGTTTTTTATAGGGTTGAGCACGAAACTCGGAAATACCGAATCATACCGAAAATATTCAGAACTGAAAATATCCGTTGACTATTTTGACTTTTTCCGAACCAAACCGTCCCGATATTTTTTTTATACAGTTATAAAGATTAGTAGTTATTAGTACCGAGAACCGTACCGAACCATACCAACCCAAAGAACTAAAATTAGAACCGATTTTATATATATATATATATATATATATATATATTGAATTAACAACATATTTTAAGCAAATTTAATAATATATAAGTAAAATTTAATTTTTATTAATTATAAAATTTAATTTTGGAATTAGTTATTACATTGCAACTTTGTAAGTGCAAGCTAAATTTTGAAAAAAAAATAATAATTTGTATAATATTAATATTATTTTAAAATTTCATTAAAATTTAATAATTTGTATAATACTAATATTAATAATATGTCATGGTTAAAATTCAAAAGAAAAATAATTTAATTATTTTATCATATGAAATTTTTTTTAACTATGAGCAATTATAAAATAATATCTATTTGATTATACAACTTTGAACTTTAAATGTATTAATAATTTTATTAATGCAATGCAATGATTTTATGTACAAATTTAATGCAAGTTTTTTTTAATGGATTTAAATTTTGTAATCTCACAATTTTATAAACTTACGACCATTATATTATTAATTTATTATTAAGCCATATAATTTCTATTGAATCAATTGAATTTTGTGATGACCCAATTTATGACCCGTCCCGAAATTTTGCATTTTTGTAATTTTTTTTTAATTATGCACTATATCGTTTGATTTTTATTTTAGCTTGGTGGATTGTAAATAAATTTCTTTAATTATGCACCATGTAGTTTGATTTTTGTTTTGTTGTATATACTGATTTAATTTTAATAGAAGTGATTTAAGTTGGAAAAAAAAATTTTAAAAATAGAAAATCTCTATTTAAAAAAAAAAAAAATCTTCAAATCTCCATTGTCTCGTATTGGACCGAACCGTCTCATTTAGACCTAAATATCCGGACAAAACCGTCTCGATTTTTCGAGATAGTTCAGTTGAGAGAATTTTACCTCACGATTCAATTCTGGAGATGTCATTTTAAAAATCTCCGAACTTCGATTTGGAAAATTTTTGGATTTTCCCAAACCGTGATCAGCCTTAATTTTTTTATAGGGAACCTATCACTTAATAGATAAAAACTCTTCTTAAATCACTAATTATAACAGTTTGTATCACACTTAGAATACAGTAAAATTTTCGCAAGATCCTTGAGTTTGATAAATATTCATAGATTTAAATTTCAATGAAACAATAGAATTCATTTGGATAAATGAAAATTTTAAATGGAGAATTTACATTTCATATTTTGTTAGTATTTTATGATTTTCACTTTGAAACATAAATTTAAATTCATCTTTATTTTAAATGTACAACTTAAATGAACCTCAAAAAACTTTAGAGGCTTAAAAGCAATGAAATTCAGATGAAGTTTAAACCCTATCTATCCTATTTCAAATCCAACCCAATCGTTTTATATTTTAAATATACAACTTCAAAATCTAGTATATAAATATCAGTATTTGAATTCCTAGTATGAAATCCAAATATAAGTATTCACATTCAAGGTGACTTATAAAGGAGAAGAAAAATATATTATTCATCCAAATGCCAGGGTGTTCATTTAAAACTAATAGCTTTTTATATCATTAAAGTTTTTTTTTTTTTTTTTTTTGAGTATTAGGGGATGGAGACTCAAACCTAATTCTATTGTGCATTCGAGAAATGCACTACCACAAAGTTATGCCTGCATGTGTATATCGTTCAAGATTTCAAGAAATTTAAATGATAACAAAATCCAAATCAATTCATTTCAAATCCTCTCTTTCTAAATGTAACCTTATAAAATTATCATTCAGCAACATCCTTTCGGTTGCAATGGACACCAAGACTATATAAAGAGTAACTTGTGAACAGACCTCAAATAGTTTATGCCATCTTATTTGCAAAAAAGCAGCTAGCGCTAAGAAATTCCAATTGCATGTGTGCTTGGCCATCTTCATAAAAACCAGTTACTAATTCATACTCAACACTATAGAAACTAGTTTATTTAGATCTAACATTGAATACATTGGAGTATCTACAATGACAGTCCAGGCATGTAGGATTATCAAATACTAATTATGCTAGTAATAAAGGGCATCAGGAAGGATTAGATAGGATGGAGCTACTCATTAAGGACTAGACAGGAGTCAAGGAAAACAACGTATGCTGATAAACTTACAGACACCCTATTGAGTTCTTTTGTAATTCAAAATATTTCTCAATTTTTAGCCTCGTCTTCATTAAGACTCCTTAATCACTCATAAAAACTCATTAATTAACTGCCTTGTACAGGGGTTCTCCTCCTTGCATAAATGAAGACAAATATATTGTTACCTGAATGTTCTCTGAATTTTTCATGATTGAGGTAGTTATGTTAATTTTTTCATGATTGAGGTAGTTACATTTTAATTAACAGAGAAATATTAAGTGCATACTTGCATATGGGGGATTCAGGTATTCGTAAGCTATGTTCTAGCTAAAACATTTCAACTACTCATTCCCATTCAAAGACAACATGGGATCTAGTTATCATAAGAAATATTCTCCATCCAAAGGTAATTACATTTTAATCAATACAGAGACATTTATATATGCATATAAATACAAAAATAGGCTTTGAGGATTCTTGAACCATATTTTCTAGCTAAAACATTTCCACTGCTTTTTTTCATTCAATGATAACTCAAGACCTATTTCCTATTGCAAAAGATGTACTCTATCCAAGATAAATAAATGCCAACAAATTGCAACCCAACTGAAGCAGATAGGATGGAGAAGAAATACTACCAGTTTATGAAATGCAACATTACATAACTCTGCAGAAAGACATGTGAACAGCAATGAAGCTCACATTTTCTTTAAATCAGCAAGAAACCCTTGAAGATCTTCCAACTTCGCATTGGAGAGCCCTTAAAAACCAAAAAAAAAAAAAACGTATCAAATGGCAGGAACATAAAAGTTTCACTGAAAATTGCATTGAACTAGTAGGAGGCATGACACATGAACAAAAACTCTTGCTGTAGTGTTTACACTCTTACCATGGTTCAATGTTGACATATCTCTGTCTCGATCCCATATCCTCTTTGTTCTAATGTTGTCTGTATCTTCAATCCTTCTGGTTCTCAGTTTCTCTACTTTTGCATGAAGTTCAGAGGCAGTTCTCACCATCTCTATATCAAGCAATTGTTGAGAGTGAATAGCAGCACAAAAATAATGATTTGATATTTTGGCCTTTAATGAATTGCAGGAAAGATAAACTAAGAGCCGATAGACTCTTGTATCTCCAAGTGAGAACTTTTTTAATTAGAGGCCTTGATAGCATACATTTAACAGGTAAAGCACCAGTTCTGACCCAATGAAAGATATATAGAAATAAAAAGAAAGGTATTTATTTATTCTATAGGGCAGTACCTCAGGAGGCAGCACCCAAGATTGGTAATAGCTAAAGTTCAAGATTTACATACACAACCTCCTATCCAAATGAATCAATAGCCAATTGGTGTCGGCAAGGAGAACTTGTTTAGAAGACTTCAAACAGGTTAAAACATAAAGTGTGCAAAGAAAATAACAAAAGAAAATGTTTCAACAAAGAAATTCAATCATAGAAATATTCCAAAGGCTCAATGGACGGGGGATCTCTCTGAGTTTAGACACATGGTACTCAGCGTAAATATTCCATCGAGAAGTTTATGTGGATGTAAAACATTGGAACAGAAATAGCAAAGACTAGACACCATTACCATGACTCATGGTGCTTTTACTGAGCTACAAACCAAGTCCTTCAATATCTCATCTCTTTACAATTCATATAAACAATATCTGCAGTATTCCAAAATTATCTTTCTATAACAATTTTGCTTTCTGCAGATCCCAAGTAGTAAGGTAAATATCTAAGCACTGTGAAATTAAATATAATTCATTGCTTAAACAGGTACCTTCAAGCATATCATGGCCAGAGTTTAGTTCATATAACTGTAATGCTTCGTTGACAAGAGCAGCACAACTACCACTTGAAGCAGATTGTCTTTCCAGTACTTGAAGCTCACGGTTCATCTCTGCAGACTCCTTCCCAATCTATAGAATTTATTCCCATTATGAGGAAAATCAACTTGAAAATAAAGGGAAAAAATCAATTTGGATATATAAAATGCACAATGGCATGCAGGAAAGTTTTGGCTGTATACTCCAACTCAATTAATGCACATGGAAATTCTTGCAATATATGATATATAAATTTCATCTTACGAGATTAAGCCTGTCTCTCAAGGAATCCAATTGAGCATCCAGATCCGAATCACAGAGTACATCTTGGAATGTCAAACTTTCATCCGGTGATTCCTTCCAGAAAATACATTACAATTAGTAAAACAGATGTCAGTTATAAGTAAAACAAAAAAACTTGGGACAAGGATATTGATTATTTCCTAAGGATCACCAATATGTGATATGTGTGGTCTAACACAAAGGATATCACAACCAAAAAAAAATCTAGAAGGAAAAAGTGTAAATATATATGAGATTTTACATAAAAAAACACACTGGAAAAATTGATGAATAGCACCTCCTTCTATTTCCTAGATATATCACATTGTGTAATTATATACCTTCCCTCTTCCATTCAGCTATGCCCTATTTCCATCATTCTTTTTTCTCATCTAGTTGTTTGAAATTTTTACTGTGCCTGGCACACACTACTATAAGTCAATATACCCAAAGCACAAATAATGTAGCTTCATGATAAAGTCAGCATCAAGCAGTGTTACTTAAAATAAATCATCAAATCAAACATGTCAAGAACAAGCTCATGAAAATCTATGAAAGTCTTCTCATATTTCTCCATTCTTTCTTAAGCAGCTTCTGACTTCTCCCTGAAACTTCTCAAAATTTTACCCATGTTTTTCTACTTCTATCCTAAAGTTGATACCCACATGCATTGCCATCTCCCCACTCTGCAGTTCAATTGCCTTGCATATTCATACACAGCTCAATATGCACAACCTATAGGCATTACTTTTTTGGTTAACACTTAACAAATCCAATATAAATAGTTCACAACTCATTTAACCCTCACTTTATCCATATAACTTGTGAGAGATAGAAGGAACTTATTTGAAGTTGAGACCCTTGCTGCCAGAGAAGCTCTTGCCTAAATTAGCTAGCAAGGTGTAACCCTATTACATACAATAAACATAAGCATCCCATGAATTTTTGAAAGCACATCAACAAAATACCTACATATTGTTAATTAACTTGCTGCTAAATAGATATTGTCATAACAATGAAATGCCCAACAAAATAACAGAGAAAACATACATTTTTTGGTAAAGAGAAACCTTGAGGAACTGCAAAACAGTGGCGAAGACAGTATTCCTGCCACATACCCAATCTTCTTCCAACATTTGATTGTATTACACTACGAATGTGATCAATACCCTAAAAACAGGGAAACAATCACAAGCACCAAGTAGTGATCAGTTATCACCCAGCAGGAAGAAGCAATAATGATGTCTTGCAATTCAATTGTAATAAATTTTTATCTTATTAACAAACTAGAAATGTATAAAAAACAAACAAACAACTAGCACCTAGATAAGAGCTAGATGTTAAATTAAACTTGATTAACAATTAGTATAGTTCTTAATCTATACCCATTTCGTTATTTTACTTCAAATGTGTACACAGATGGAGGTATGCAAAGTGTGGGTCAACAAACTAACCACACTCCAATCCAATAAATGTACAATTAAAAGTCAATTTTTTTTTTTTTAAATATATGAATAAAAAGAAAACCCCATTTAATGGAAACAAATTTGAAAGCTTAACTTAAATTTCAAAAAAAAAAAAAAATGAAGAAGAAGAAAGAGATACGTTTACCTGGCTTAGATGTTTAGATCTATCAGTGCCATCGGCGTTCAAAACGGTCGAAGCTTCTCTGAAGCAACAAACATGCACAAAAATTACACAAAGAATCTGAGAAAATTCATTAAAAAAATAAATTTAAAAAAAAAACTCAGTATCCTAACTGATGATAGAAATCGAAAGCGTCATCGAACAAATTCTCGACGGTATTAAGGATTTCGTTGACGAGACTTCGGGGATTTAGATTCAGCGATTCGAATAGTGCCTCGCTTTCACTACCTTCCATTTATTTGTAATTTGTAACCCTAATTCTTCGACTTTCCTCTCTAGTGAGCAGACTCTCGGTAAGAGCGAGAATTGAAACTTTGAAATAGCAGAGTTCAAATTAAAGAAGATGACAGATTATTTCCCGCCAAAAAATGTCGCTGGTTGACTGGTAGAGTACAAATCAAACGAAAATTTTGAGAACAAATTTCTGAGAGCATTTGCCAATTGCCATTATTGTCCTTTGGTTTCGTTTTTCCCCCCCAAATTTCTTTCCTTTCTAACAAAATTTAATTATTATTATTATTATTTTCATTTTGTATATTGAAGATTGTGGAAGAGGATTTTGTTTCTTTTAGTTAAAGTTAGTAACATGACCTTCTCTTAGTTTGATATTTAAGTGCATTCTTAATATTTTTTTTATCTCATTAAATTATTAATTTTTTTAAAATAATACATATAAAATTCTTCTTTTATATTTTATTAAACAAATATTAAATCTAATGTAACTAGTAAGACACATTACTTATACTTTATATTGATATGAAAAAATATTTTTTAAAAAATTAAAAATAATAAACTAATCAAAACAAATGAAAATTTTTAAATTTATATAATTTTTTATGTAATTTTAATAAATTAATAATAAATTGTAATGAATAAATAATTTTTTCTGTAATTATGTATAAAAAATAAATCAAAATAATTATATCACATAAAATATAATAATATTTTAATATTTTATATAAAAATATTTTTTTATAAATTATATTTTAATATATAAGGATTAAGAATTCATTTTATATTAAATTAAATTTATAATATTTTAATTAACTAATTTATTTTATTAATTTTAAATTTCACAAATATTAATTTTTCTCTAAATATTTTAAAAAATATTTATACAAAAAATAAAAATTAATACGTATGTGCATAAATATTAATTTTTTATTTTTAACATCACATGATAAAAATCCTAAATTATGAACAAAAAGTTTTATATGTGTCATTTTAAAAAGACTAAGGGTCTAATGAAATCAAAAAACCAACATTAAGGGTTCACTTGAGCGCCAGCACAAACATGAGAGTTCTATTTGTATTTTTGACTTTTCTTTTATAGAAAATTAAAAGAGCTTTTATTAGTATGTTTCACGAAAAATAATTTTTTTTTAAATATATTTTTCTCATTATTTGATTGTTATATTAAATTTTTTATTTAGAAAATTATAAAATATTTTAAATTTATAAAAAAAAATTCTATTTTTAATAAATTATGAAATACATAAAATATAGTAAATTATGATAGTTAACTATAAATATTTAGTAGGATCTTATATGTATTTATTACTAAATAATATTTATGTGTTTTGTGATATATTTTTATTGATTAATTTGATTTCGATTAATAGTTTCAACTCAAAATTTTATAATTTTAAAGGCAATTTCATTATTAGTTTTCTTTTTTAATCAAATTTTATAATTTATATCAAATTATTATATCATTTTAGTGTATTCCAAATTACAAAATAATAAATATGATATAATAATTTGTTTATATATTTTTATAAATATTATATTGATTAATTGGATAAATATTAATGGTGGGGCTAGAAATCATTCATTTTAGTAAGCCTTCGAAGGCCAAGCAGTCTGTCCCATTTCAGTCGACAAAAAATCTGCAATATTTTTCTTTTGGTCCTTAAATCATTTCAAAATTTCACATTCACGACCAAAATGTTTTCAAAATTCCACCAAGCAACTGATAAGGCGAGAAGGATACTTTCAGGAACCAGAAAATCCCCGCTTGTCGTAAGCATGGTGGAGCAAAGCTTCTCTTCTAAAGTTCAGGCTCTGTACGATCTCTGTACAAACACCTTTACGCCCTCTGAGATTCCTTCTTCATCTTCCCCAGCAATCCATAAACTCTGTTCTCTTTTGGGTATTTTTCTTTTTCTATGGCTTCTTGATATGCATGTGTAATTATCAAGTTTGGCTCAAATTCTCATTTGGGTTTGTTGAATTATGTGAAATTTAGAGTGGGTTTGCTCTGTTTTGAAGCATTGATTGACTCCCTTACTAAATTGAATCTCAACTGGCAATGCGCATCGACTCATTCTAGCGCTCCTAGACTTCAACCATTAACCGCTAATTACGAATTTAAATATCGATCTTTTTAGCTGAGAAACCATCTTGTCTAGGCTAGGTTAAAGAGATGTGAAACTCATCAAATAGGCTGATAAGAAGCAATCCGGAGGGATGAGCGAAGCGAACTCCCTCGGCGAAGCCCCGGGATAAAGCTAAGCCAGGTGCTATAGGTGAGGAAGGTTTTTTATTTTATAAAGCTAGAGTCCGGAAGTGAAAGATGAGCCGAAAGAAGGGGATGTAAAAGTAAAGAAACTTGCCAATAATTGGGATTTGCTGAGTCCTCATTTTTTTAATAATTATCGACAAATTATTCAAAATTTTCTTTTATTTCTTTTTTGAAATTTTTTGAATGCCGTTTTGGTCCGATGTGTTATGGTTTCTGCTGAGTTATTGTCGTTTCCATGGTGTTCTCTGGTTGCTTCGTATTAAGTGTTGATTGAAGTTGAGAATGAGGGGGTATGAATTCATCATGTTTTAAGTGTTTTTTCTTGCTCTGATATACAAAATTGGAAACGTCATAGCTTTAGAATCTTAGGTGAAGTGTTTGCAATTTGTTATTTAGGCATGAACTGGATAGACTATTGAATGCTTGTGTGGAATGTAGAGCAGTTGGACATTGCTCATGACAATTCTCTCTAGCACAAACTATCAAAGTTAATTTATGGTGCTCATTTGGAATGAGAAAAAACTGTTCTCATGTTTTAGAGTTAAATTCAAGCCATGTGTTGGTCAGCTGTTGTAAAGGGTATTGAGACAAATGTTCAGTGAGAAAGACAATGTGTTTGGATATGTTTGGAATGGAAGGACAGTTAAGATTGAGAAGACGTCTCCTTTTCAAAAAGCTATTCTCATCTAATGTCCAAGATCATGGCCATTTTGGGGTGGCCATATGGTCTTATTTATTGATGTATTTTTAATAACATCAACCTGCTATTTGATCCAACTCTTGTGAACTCTTATTGGTGCTCTCTCATTACATATATTTTGCATGTTATCTATATATTTATTCTGAATTTTTTTACTGGAACTTGTTCCTGCTTAAACACTGCTTACAACGAGAGGGATTTTTCTTTAGAAGTATTGACTATTGCATTTATACATCATACTACAGATTTTTGATATACTGCCTTTTCGGCTCTGACACATCATTAATTATTGCTGTTATGCAGACACAGTTCACCCTGCTGATGTAGGGCTTAAAGAGGAAAATCCAGATGATGACCGAGGACTTGGCTTTTTTGGCCTGAACAGATTAAGTCGGGTAGCTCGATGGGCTCAACCAATAACGTACATAGATATCTACGAGAATGACAATTTTACAGTGAGCTTTACTGTCTTCTTTACTATTTTCTTTTGGAAACAATTTTCTTCTAAACTTGTCATCAATGGTCGTCACTCTAAACTGATTTCATGCAGCTAGCATCTAAAACTTTTAAACTTGGATTATTGTTGCATGCTTAGTTTGCACACTTTCATAATACATGGTGCTTCTGTTCTTTTTCTTTATTTCCTTTTCAGTTTCTAGAATTGCCTTATGTGGGTGTCTGTGCCTCCATTTGCATTGAGAAGTAAAAAAAGTATACTAAAATTTGCTGTAACATTTTTGGAGCTGTTGTTTAGTTGAATTATGTTATATGAAAATTACTCAGGAAATATAGATTCTTGTTGGTCAAAACTGCTTGATATGAAAAATAATTTGTTTATGCAGATGTGCATATTCTGCTTCCCAACCGCCTCAGTTATTCCACTCCATGACCATCCTGGCATGACTGTTTTCAGCAAAGTTCTCTATGGCTCCTTGCATGTGAAAGCTTATGATTGGGTTGAGCCTACTTGTATCCATGAAAGCCATGGATCTGGTTATCCACCAGGTTTGATTCATCTGGCTTCCTATTCTAGCTTCTGACAAGACAGTTTTATGATTTCCACAAACTGACAAGAACCATTTTTTGTTTTCATTATCACTTGTAGACCTCCTAATTGTTCTTCTTAAGGCCTAAATCTTCCTGCTAGAACTATCTGAATTTGGAATAGTTGGCGTGGTCCAATTTGGGTTTAATTTCAAAATCCTCTACAATTATTTGAGTGTGTCATTAACTGTTTTATTTTTTAGGTCTAGCTTTAATTTAAAATTTGAACCAAAATCTAGTCTATGATCTACTCAAATGCCTCTTGTTAATCTTCGTCGCAATTTGTGGAACATTTATGAGTTCTATTAAAAAACAGTGCCAGTATTTTGGAACTAGTATATTTGTTCGAAGCAGCATATATTGTATTTAATCATTCATGGTGGTTGTTCCAGTACATCTTTTGTTGTTTGGTTCATGCATTCTAATTAATTTTTTGAATCACTGCACCAGGAGTGTGATGTCTGAATATAAGATTATTGTTTTCTTTTATTGGTAAACACAATTTGTAGGAATGTATGATTACGTTGTTTGGTCCACCTTTTGAATGATGTAGGCATTCAAGAAAAGGTTACAATTATACCCTTGAAAACAAAGTTTCTGAATTGCATTTCAATTTTTTTTTGTTAAAGCATCATTCCCTTTTGGCTTTTCCTTTGGATAAATATGACGCTAAGGTACAAGTTCTTGCAATAGTATGAAACCCCCTAAGGTTACATGCATGTTGTCAATTGTTTGCCAGGCAGCAAAAGAAAAGAGAAAAGGAAAATACTTAGCAGAAATAATCTTTCTATACTTGTAATGAAATGGACAATATAGCACCTGATTAAATGATAAAACAAGAGAGAAAAGTCAATGCATACTCCGAGTCAAATAATCAAAGCATATTACTATTGCTTAGAATAACATCTACCTAACATGCTAGGATAAGATAAGTAGAAGAAATATCGTAATTTAATTGTGTTAAGACTTTTATAAGAGAAATTTGGGAGAAAAGTGAGTATGGAAATATATGGCATTAGTAGTTGCTTTCTCAAGGCTATTCATATATATATGATATTTATCCAAACATATTGTCTAATACTCCAGGAATCTGGAATGCGAGATTCCTCTCTATAAATGGGATTTCCTAGTGTGAGATTATGCATAATCATAGATCCTGTGTAAACCAAAGGCGAAAAACTCATATTCCTGCACAGTGTTGACATCCATGAACTAAAATGCCATCTTTATGAATTAAAGCAATTCACTAACAATGTGATTGCTCAGAATGTTGTCCTAGTTGCTAGAATATTGTAATGTGCAGCAAAGAATGCACTAAATTTAAGATCATTGTTTGGCTATTTATGTAATGGAAGTTGATCAGTTGGATGATTGTTACAATTAAATTGTGGAATTATCTAGAGATGTTTTTGTATTAATATTACAGGACATTGGCATTTCCTTGTACTCTTGATCTGTACTAGGCTCATGATTGGGAATACAGTCTCCCCTATAGTTATTACAATTGCTAATGGTTGCCTTTAGCGGTGCTTAATAGTGATTGTTCAGCTTTGTGCCGTGTACCCTTGCTTTTAAGTAAAAATATGTGCAATTAGCAGCAGAATGGTTATTGTACGAGTTCTGGCAACCAAATTGGAGTGAAAATGATGCACACTTATGATAAAAATGTATATCTTTGGCAGTAAAGTTGGCAAAGTTGGCAGTTGATAAAGTTTTGACAGCTCCATGTGGGACATCAGTCTTGTATCCGAAAAGTGGAGGAAACATCCATTGTTTCACTGCAGTCACCCCTTGTGCTGTGCTTGACATTCTCACGCCTTCTTACAGGGAAGATGCAGGCAGGAAATGTACTTACTACCATGATTATCCATATTCCTCCTTCTGTAAGTAATCTTGCTTTTGCAATCACCATCATATTTTGCTACTCTTCAGTGATGCTACTGCTGCATCTATGTAGGTTGAAAAGCACATGTATCATTCGTATCTTTTGCATATGAAATATGCTAGTTATTGAGTCACTTATTAAACACATTATCTTGCAGCTAAAGGAAATGGAATTGAGATCGGTGATGGAAAAGAAGAGGACTATGAATGGCTTGCAGAGATAGAAACACCAGATAATCTTTATATGCGTTCAGGGGTATATACAGGTCCAGCTATTAATGTTTAGCTCATTTTATAAGTAGAACCCATGCTTCTCAGTTCATTTGGTTCAAGCTTCACAGAATGTGTGCCTGCAGTAGACCAAAAATCTGCTACTTTGTTGCTAGGACATCAACATATACATAACATGAAGAATCTTGCTATGAAATTGCACTAATTTTACTATCAAGTCTCCAGTAAGATGTATGCCTTAAATATCTTATACAGGTTTCCTTTTCAATCCATGTCTATTTCGAATTAAAGGATTAGGATGCCAGTCAGAATTTACCTCATCCTTCCTTTTTATAGGGTGTAATCTACACTTTCTTTTTGATTTTTGACACATCCACTATTTTCTTTCCTGTGTATGTCTTCTTTTATTATTATTTTTTTGGTACATCATAAATTTCTTTAGAGGAGAAAAGAAATGTCAGTGTCTAAACTATTGGACTAAATTATTATCCAATAGAATATGATATTTCACTATCTTTTATATTTTTAAAGTTGGATGATAATTCTTTCAAATAAAAAATAAGGTTGGATGATAATGCCCTCAACAAATGAGACATTTATAATGGTTTTAAAATGCATCTCAATTTTATTTTTTTTTTCTATTTTTATTGAGATGCATTTTAAAACCATTATAAATTAATCTTTGTTCATTTGGGTAAGAGAGATTTATCTAAATCGTCCTCATTTATCTTCTTGGGATCTTAGGATCTCTACGAAAAGGCCTCAAATTTAAATCTTGTTGGGTTAGGTTAGGAGAATCATTGTTTGTCCATCCAATGAATACAAAAATAAAATAATCATAAAAAAAAAAGGATTTACCATGCACATGTTTACTTTTTTTTTTTGGCCAAATCATGCACATGGTTACATGTGAATAGATTTTTAAGATTTATCTCTTGATCTAGTTGCTAAGATCAATTTGTGCGCTAATTACTTATTAGAAGGGAAGTCATTTCAGTATACAGATAGAAGTACCAAACAACTTGTGCTGAAATTGTGTTCAAGTTGAAAGCTCTCGTATTCAAATTCCACTCAAAATCTAATTAACCAAGATTGAAAAGTTTCATGTTCAAATCTCACTCAAAATCTAAATAACAAAAATAATAATAATAATAATAATTGTTCAACACTCATGCTAATTTTTTTTTTTTTTTTTTCTTTTGATAATTGTTCCATATTTTGAGTTTAATTCCTGTTCGTAACACCACATTATAAACACTTGAGCTATCTAGCATCCAGCAACATAGAATTAAAGAAAAGGAGCAAAATGCAATGTATTTTGAAGTTTTTGTTCAGATTTGGCAAAGACATTCTCACTCTATAAGGGTACAGAAAATTACAAATAGAAGTGGTACAGATCTGAAGACAGACTCAGTCCATTGTATCCAACAGATTACTTATTCAGAAGCATGCTTGTTTCTTTTGAGATTTTAGTTGTATTTTTAATCCACATCAAAGTTTTTGACTGGTCCTGCCAAAAATTTCTCTACATTTTTCTAAATCAAGTGGAGTTGTAGCTCTGTAAATATATTTCATGATACTGACATCGCCTGGCAACCCTATCTCGCCAAGTGAAACAGTGTTTCTTTTTTGTCCTAAGGAGATCTGAAAGCTTCACCTGCATAACGCACATTTCCAAGTTCTTCTTCAATCCGCAGAAGCTGCAACCAGATCAAAACCCAAATTGGATGTTACGAACATAGCTCATTAGTAATGAAAGGTTTGCAAAGAGACATTTTGTTATAACTAACAGATGGGTACTAAATACCAACAAAATACTTTTGCAAGATAAGTTAAACAGAAAAGTCTTGTTAATCATGCTTCCAGAAAGGTTTTTAGTTCATTTCAGTCAGTCAAGCATGCAACATAAAACAGAGTGTTTTACACCATCCAATCAAAACACAGAGTGTTTCAGAAAATGCACTCAGTTTGATCTAGATAGATCAATTCTTAGCTTCCACATTGTGGACTCTACTTCAATTCATGTGATATATAAAAGATCCATGTTTCGTCTACAACTGAAACAGGTAAACTGCTGGAATAAGGGAGAAAGCTACATATTTCAGCAAGTTATGGTGCTAATTATACTTTACCTGATTGTACTTTGCCAATCGCTCACTTCTGCAAGGAGCTCCAGTCTTGATCTGTACAAAGAACAATAACAGTCAATTTCATATTTTTGAGAGAGACACACAAAGTAGGCAAAGTTTAAAGGATTTCAGCCAACAAAACCTGTCCGCTAGCTAAGCCAACAGAAAGATCAGCAATAAAGTTATCCTCAGTTTCACCACTTCGGTGACTGACCATCACACCCCAACCTGCAGCTTTTGAGTCGAGTGCTGCTCTAATGGATTCAGTCACTGAGCCAATCTGATTAACCTGAAAATTTCCATGGATAATCATGAGCTAAAAGCCAGCATTGGTGCAGAATATTTTTCTGACATTTTATTATGATTCAAATAAATACACTGAATAACTCTAGCATAAGTAGAGAAACAATTCAGAAAGGAAGAGAGAGAGGATTTGAGCCTTGCCTTGAGAAGTAAGCCATTGCAAGCCTTTTTCTGAATTGCTTCAGCTATTCTCTTTGGATTTGTGACCAACAAGTCATCCCCAACAAGTTGGATATCAACTGAAGATTGTAGTGAAGCCCATGAGCTCCAATCATCCTGGTCAAAAGGATCTTCAATGGACACAATAGGGAAATCCTTGACAAATTCCTTGTAGAGTTCGCCAAGGCTCTGAGCTGAGAGCACATGAGCCCCATCATTCGGTTGTTTCTTAAAGTTCAAATCATATTTTCCATCCTTTGTGAAAAACTCTGAAGCAGCAACATCCATTCCAATTTTGATCTGCATAATTGTTTTGAGTCCACATTTAGTACAAATGAAAGTTGCAATGTGGAAGGGTAAAGAAACTAATTGCAGCTTACCTTCCCTGTATAACCAGCCTTTTCAATTGCATCCATCAGCAAAACTAGTCCCTCCCTATTATCCTGCACATTAGGAGCAAACCCCCCTTCATCTCCAACATTGCAAGCATCCTGTCCATACTTTGCCTTGATAATTCCCTTCAGTGTATGATAAACTGGACCATCACAACAAATACAACAGTTATCTACAGCTTACCAATGATGAATTTTTGAAGTAAACATGCCAACATGCTGAAGCACAACTACATAGTCAACTGCAGGTAAACCATAATTATTTAAAATTGATAATAATATATAACTCCATATCATTCACAGCAGCTGAATTTCAGTTTTCAGTTTTTCTTCAACGAGTTGAAATTTTTGCAGTAAAAAAAAAAAAAAAAGAGAACCCCACAGGTCTTATTGAAAGTTGATTAAAGTTGCCAAAAATGTAAGCATATGCGCAAATTGAGAGTCAACTAAAATACATGATTTCAATGAAAGAGAATCATGGAGATAAAAGAATTAGTTTGCTTACCTTCACTGCCCATGCGGAGGGCCTGTGCAAATGATGTTGCACCTACTGGTAGTATCATAAATTCTTGCATAGCTAAATTATTTCCAGCATGACTGCCTCCATTTATGACATTAAAAGCCGGAACTGGCATAACAAGCTCCTTTGTTCCTGACAATTCCTGGATGTGCTTGTATAAGGGCACCCCTTTTGCTCCAGCACCAGCTCGACATACACTTAGAGATACCCCAAGGATTGCATTAGCTCCCAGTTTTGACTTGTTTGGTGTTCCATCAATATCTAGCATAATTGCATCCACATCATCTTGGTTTCTTGTGAAACACACCAAAAAAAAAAAAAAAAAAAAAGTGTCATAACCTAGTATAACCAACAAATAAAAGAATCCACTAGACCTATTCATAGACTGGGCCTGAATTTGGGAAATGTCAAATTTTATGAAGGTCCAGCAGGGCAATTTTCTTCACAGATTGAGGCCCGCAAAACAGGTCTAGAATCCAGCCACAAGCATAAAGAACATAAATTAGAAAAAACCATCACAGCTTACAAGGAGCAATGCTGTAATGGTGAGGTAAACCTGAAATTTCAGGCATTAGCATACTGGGGACCAAAACATGGTCCCTGAAAAGGTACAATATCACACAATACAATATCATACTGCCTTAGCTATAATGAATTAATTTACATCCAAATCAGCAAAACAGCTAAATTGATTACAAGAAATTGTCTTTACAATATTCCAAAGTCAGAGGCCCCCTGCATTGACCCGCAAATTAGAATTTTTAAGATGCAAACAAGATTTTATTGAAAATTTTGATCTACCCATCCAGATGTTCATTATTCAACACTGCCAATTTCTGCATTTTAGATACCCCACTATTCCATTGAAAAGGCTTCAACATTTCCATACATCAGGCAAAGAAAATAATCATAGACTTGATTTTATAACATCCCCAGCTTTAACAATATATTCTGATCCTCACCAAATACAGTAAACTTATATTTACATAAATCAATCAATAGATAATTATATTAATAAATATTTATCTGAGTTCAATAATTAGAATTAGAAAGCAATATAAAGCAAGTCCCCTAATAAACCTGATTAGCAAATAAATACATACACAAACACAGTAACTAATCTAAAAGGCATAAAAAAGTCGTTTAGTAGACTATTACCTGACATCAACACCGATTAGCTTAGGACCCAAAATGTCATTAATATTTTTAACGGCATTAAGCACACCTTTGCCACCATAAACACTCTTATCCCCATCTCTAAGCTCCAAAGCCTCATAGATCCCAGTAGAGGCGCCACTGGGGACGGCGGATCGGTAAAGATCATCAGTAACAAGATCAACCTCGACAGTGGGATTCCCTCGGCTGTCAATGATCTGCCTAGCCTTCACCGACTTGACTTTGCACTCTTTGGCGATCTTGGCTGCCGATGGTGGTGCCACAGCGACAGAGTTGCGGACAACTAAAGAAGAGCGAGATTTCAAGGGAGGGAATGGAAGAGAAGGGGAAGTGGAAAATTGGGGTTTAGAGGAAAAGAAGGGTTTGTTGAGGAGATTGGTGGTGGTGGTGGTGGTGGTGGCTGGTTGAGTGGTGGCAAAGGCCATATTTTTGAGTTTGACTTCTCTCTCTTGTTGTTCTTGAGGAGAATTGTAGAGAGAGAAAGTTGAAGAGAAGAGTAGGGGTTTTAGACGGGGTCTAAATAGAAGAGGAAGGTACGTCGGAAAGTCCGCCGACGACGAGAAGAGGCGATGAAAGCGAAGAAAGTGAGGTGTTTGACAGTAGAAGAAGAAGGTGGCGATGGTTTTTTTGGTGGTTGTTGGGAAGGACGTTAATACTAATGAGTTTAGTGACCAAAGTATTTTGGTTAGGTGTATTGTATATGTGCATGTGTGTCAAGTCAAAGTATTAGTATTTGACTAGAGCCAACCCTTTTTTTTTTTTTTTTTTTTTTTTACTTTCCCATTTTTTTAAGAAAATTGCGAGTTATATAAGTAGAGTCCCATTTTTTATGATGTAAGAAAAAATTTTAATGTGCTCTTTATTTTTAAAAGTATTTTTTTATATAAATAAAAAGTATTTTAATTAATTTTTAAATATAAAAAAAATTCTAACTTTTTTTTAAGTCCAAGAATTTTTAATTAAATATGTGAAAAAAATTAATAAATAGTATATATAGAAAGCTGTAAAATTTATTAATTAAACTTAAAATAAAAACATCTCTAATGTGCTCACATATTTTACATAAATAAAAATCATCTTAATCAATTTTTAAATATGAATAGTATAATTTCTTTTTTAAAATTCAATGCACTATTTAAATTTTAATTTTTTTTATAAAACATTAATGATTTTAATTTTTTTTCCCTCATTTTCATTTTACACTTTTTTTTTATTTCATTAGAGAATTAATAAATAGTATAAATGAAAAGTTGTAAAATTTAAAATAAAGAGTAAAATTAGCTCTCTAAATATGAAGAGCCAATTTCACTATTTATTTTAAATTTATGCATAATTTATCTATAATAAAATGAAAAAATAGATAATAAAATTTCAATTCAAATGATAAAAAATATTAAAAATAAATAATAAAATTCAAATTCAAATAATAAAAAAGTATTAAGTAAAAAATTAAGTTTTCTTGTAAATATTTTTGTTTAAATCATATATTTTTTATCTATTCAAATGTAATTAGATTTTCTTATAAATATTAATTTAAATAATTCACTTTTTAATCGGTTCAAATATTCTCCTAAACCACTTTTATATATAGTATAGATAAACTACTTTTCTTTAAAAATAGTGATATCTTAAAAGTCTTTGAGAAGAGGTTATTAAATTTTGAATTTTTAATCTTTTAAACTAGGGCATATACAGATAACTATCAATTAATCCAATAATTAAACATCTTTACCATAAGCAAACTAGTAAGCCATCGTGTTAATTACTAGTATTACTATTATGAAAAAAAAAAAGAAAAACTCAACTTTTCTTTGATGGTTTTGATGATCTCACATTTGATTATGACTCTCTCTAGTTTTAGCCTATTGTTTTGAATTTTACAAATTTCATTTGGTTAAAAGTAAATTATTTATGTTAAAATTAAAAAATATATATGAGATAAAAAAGTTTTTTTTAGCAAGGATATAGGGTAAATAATAACGACAAAACAAACATGTAAGATAAGATTTATTTATTTATTCTTTTTGTGAAATATTGTTCGGATATCTTTGAGCTAATTAACATGGTGTTTATCGAAATTAAATTAAGTTTAAGGTCACGTTTTCACTTTCTATTAGTATATTTAAAAATTGAATCTTGGTAAATAAAGTGAGAAGTATATATATATATATATATTTCATTTTGTCAACTCAACCAATAGTTGGAGATATTAGGTAAGGCAAATTAAATTTGATAAAACAGAAAGTGAGATATTCCAATAAGCATGATTTTCAGATTTGATATGATCTTATAACTGATGAAAGTAGAGGGTTACGGATCAAAAGTTTAGTCGAAATTAAATTAAAATTTTAAATAATATCATATATTTATTATTTATATGTTAAAAATAAATATAATATACTAATAATATATTATGAACGTTCGTTACGGAAAATATTTTATTTATAGATGATCCGTACCAATTTGTGGACCGATTTCTGATTTTTTTAATTGATCGAATCTAGATTTAAAAACATAGCCAATAAGAACTAAACAGAATAAAATCTACATGCATTAATACAATTAATTTATTCATGACTATTGAGATTTCTTGAAACTATATTTTTCTTTGTACACCAAATGTATATATGTATAAGAAGAAAGAAGATACATACATGTATACATTAATTATACATATACATATATATATTGATATTGATATGTAGCACTTAAGCTGTAATATAGGGGCTATATTTAACATATCTATATTTGTTGCTTTTTCTAGCACAGCAACCAATAAAATAAACAAGGATTAGGAATACAATTATTAAGATATTGTACACAATCAAATCTCTATATTCATCTCTTAAATTGGCTAAAAATCCAGCCTTGCAAGAGTTGCAATCATAGCATAGCAAGTTCTGGTTGTTGTTCCATGTGGTGCAGTCTGTGTTGTTAATCACTTTAGGACCTGATGATTTGGGCACTGTCCAGAGTGTAGGGCTCTTAAATTCTAGGTCACAAGATGTTGGTGGTATGCAGCAACCTGACTGTTAAAAAAAACATATTTATAATTAATTATAAATAATCATTTTTATAAAAAATAATTATATACATTAACAAATAAAAAGAAGTTGTAATAATAATTTGTATTATGAAATAGATCTTTTACCATTTAATTATAATTATTTTTTGCATATATAAAGTTATTTTAGACATACTATTTTTGTTTTTATATCACAATCAAATATTATCCTAAGGCAGTTTTTATTCACAAAATTAGCTCCATCTTTTTTAATCTAGTTAAAAACAAGTGATTAGTTAATTTAAAAGAAAATTTTTTCTAGACTAGTTTGTAAAATTTGCTCTAGGAGCACTTGTTAAAAAAATCTTTAAAGAAAAAAGAAAAAATCATTAATTCTAAGATTAGAAGAATCCTCAAGAATTGATTTTAAAATTTAAGAATTTTCCAATTTGAATATATGCACATATAAAATACACACACATAAATATTGCATATATTTTCTTTTATATTACAGTTAGTGAAGTTATATTAGTGATATTATGAATAAATTTTTATTAAATTCATCTGATTATTATTATTTTTCGAGACGATTTGTTAAATTCATCTTTTTTATCTTATCAAAACTATAATTTTCATTGAAGGAAACTTTGAATTATATGTATATATATGTAGCAAGTTGCTAATTTAAAGAATAAAATGCCAATTTCAAGATATATATATATATATATATATATAAAAGAAAGAAAGAAAAGGATTTTTAATTACATACCTGAACTGGAGATAATTTCATCTTATAAAAATCAAATTCATTGCTAGTAAGATTCTTGCAAATGTGAGAATCAATCAAACAACTCTTGATATGAACCCAATTCTTTGTATTAACAGAATATTTCTGTAAGAATTTAGAAAAATTTTCCAATCTATATTCCTCAGCTTTACCAGAACCAGAACCACCTTCACGGAAGACCAAGAAACCGAAAATTGTTAGGGCAATAAGCCCTACAATGAGAAAGAAGATGATAAACAAGTAAGTGATAAGAAGAGAATTGTCTTTCCAAAAAGAACCAGCCAACCCTAATAATGAAACCACCAGCACAAAGAAACCAATTATCAAGAGAGGGTTTTGAACTAACTTTTGGCAATGGCTGCTATTCCCATGGGTGAATATATATAGGCCAGTACAAATTGTTATTAGGCCAAAGATTGAGAATATGAAATTAATAAATCCAATGATAGTGTTGCTTACACCAGCCATTGTTATTCTTTTGAGATTTTAATTTTTTTTTTTATTTTTTTATTTTTATTAATTAGGCTTCTACTAGGCTTGAGATTTTGATTTGTTTTGAAAATGTATGTCGTAGTTTCTCATTTATATATAAAGAAAAGGATAACAAATTAACTGTGAAACAAGGTAGAAGTGAACTGGGACATCACATACCCTTAACAAGAAAAACAAACTCTTAACAAGAAAAAACAAATTAATAAAATTGACCATATTGTTAATGCATGCTACCTCTCCTGCAATTAACTGTATACCATTTTTATGGCAATTAGCTAGCTAAACATTTGAAACTAATTTTCCTAATTAATTAATGTATTTTAAACTTTTGATAGTTTTTTCTTATAATTTCCCAGCTTATCATAAGATCCTAAGTCAATTAAAGATGATGGTATTCAAATCAATAAATATCAAATAATTGACAATTTAATTTAATTTTTTTTAGTATATGAAAGGTAAAAATTGGTATGTAGAAAAAACATTGTGAACTATACAATAGGAGTTTTTTTTTTTTTTTTTTTTTTTTTTTTAAATTCTCATAATGAAAACTACCATTATAATACTAGAATTAGAATATGTGAAATCTCTTACTCCATCTTTACACATTTAAAGAAAATGAAAAGACCAATTAAATTACGTTTGATTCATATTTTAAAATTTCTTATTAATTACTTAGATTAAGTTTATTAGGACACACATATATATATTCAGACAACTTATTAAAAAATTAATCAAACCAAATAGGTGTTTAGTAAAATTAAAAATTAAGTATTGAATTTTAAGTATTGAATATTATTATATTAAATGAACATAAATGAATATTCTGCCATTTTAATATTATGAACCATTTGATTGAATTAATGACTAGCTATCTAAATGGCGAAATATTCATTTATGTTCATAACGCCGCAGCAGCCACACTGGCACCGCTGCCACCAAAATTTCCCAACAATCTCTACAATGGTTTATGCATAACCGGAGTCATTGTATTCTTAGTTTCTTTGTTAGGATTCACTGGATCTTGTTGTAGGAAAAATTTGTTGTTATGGATTTATTTGTTAATATTATTTTTTATGATTTTTGTACTTGTGTTTTTCACGATTTTTGTGTTCGTTGTTACAAATGAGTGTGCCGGTAGGGTGATTTCAGGTAAAGGGTTTAAGGAGTATAGGCTTGGGAGATTACTCAAATTGGTTGCAAAATCACTTTGTCAAAGGGAAGAATTGCGATGTGGTTAGGAGTTGTTTGGTTGATGCTCAAGTTTGTAAGGACTTCATTGATGATGATAATCAACAAGATTATTTTTCTCCAATACAGGTACTTCTTTTTTCACACAATTTACTAGTAATTCACTAATTAGGTATGTGTTATTTGAATGATTTGTGTTAAATTATATGATAAACTGATAATTGTATTAATGAATTGTGTAATTATAAGGTTTGTTACAATGATATTTATAGAGGAAAAAGTACATTAATAGAGTATTGATTGGTGGAAGACTTGTTGTCCAAAGTGTGCAGATTGAGGAGGATTTGGCTGGCAATGTACATATTGTTGTATATTCTTGACTTTAACATTAGAAACTTCTTCTTCTTTTTTTCACATTAACACCCCCCCCCCCCCCCCCCCCCCCCCCAATTCCTTAAACTCAATGTGGTATCGTAGATGTCAACT
Source organism: Vernicia montana (assembly GCA_949750685.1). Lineage (NCBI taxonomy): Eukaryota > Viridiplantae > Streptophyta > Magnoliopsida > Malpighiales > Euphorbiaceae > Vernicia > Vernicia montana. Next base: position 5,337 of record CATKHJ010350351.1, on the reverse strand, counting down.
TGAGATTGTTCAGTAGATTTGGAAAACGGGTTAAAGCATAAAATAGTATACATATCAAAAACTAGTTAAACATATTGAAAACAGGAAATAAATACATACCAATTGATAAGCGTAGTAAAACTGAAAAATAAATTTGAAAAATTCTATAAAGACAAAAGACAAAATGAAATTTGTTAAAACATATCAGATTTGGACACGTGGCGGAACACGTGGCAACAGGAGGAGTCATTTTAATGGCAGAGCACAGACATGATACGTGGCGGAACACGTGAAAACAGGAGACAGAGTCAGATTCTGGTAAAATTAATACCAAATCTGAATTCAGACAGAAGACAAAGTCTGAAATTGATAAAACAGATGCCATAAATGGCTTTAGAAGACCAAAAAGTTAATTCAAAGGCCTAAAAGAGGAAATAAATTTAGAAACTGATAAGGCAGATACCAGAAATTGATTCAGAAAGGCAAATATGGATTCAAAAATTTTCAAAATAAAAAATTGAGTCACAACGTGACAAAATAGAGACTAAAAATACATTCAGAAGATCTAAAAATTTCAAGAACCAGGAATGGTTCATTCAGAACCTGTCGGAAAAAAGGTTGAACCGACCAGTTAAAGGAACACAGAAAATTGATGCAGAGACAAAAAATATAGAAAGTGACAGAATTTTGCAAAACAAACTGAAAAATTGATTTCAGAAGGTCTAAAAACCTTGGGAACCAGTCTTGATTCATTCGAAACCGGTAGGAAATAGGTGGAACCGGAAGGTCACAGAAACATAAAAAATTGAGGTAGGGTTGAGAATAGATAGACAAAATCAGAATTTTGCAAAATGGATAGCACAATTGAATTCATAAGGTCTAAAAACCTTGAGAACCAGTAAAGGTTCATTCAGAACCAGTCAGAAAAAGATCGAACCGGTTGTCAAAAAAACACAAAAAATTGAGGTAGAGTCAAGAAAATTCAAATAGAGATAGAATTTTGCAAAAATGACTGCAAAATTGAACTCAGAAGGTCTAAAAATCTTGAGAACTGGTATGAGTATGTTGAAAATCGGTATAAAAATTACTGAACCGGTTGGTTAAAAGAAATTGAACCGGTTCGGTCAGGAAGAGAACCAGACCGCGAATCAAACGGATTCGGATCGGGTTAGAGTAGATTGGGCTGGCGAATCAGGTCGAATTGTGCGCGAATCGGGTCGGGTTGGATCTGGGAATGGAATGGTGACATGGCAAGCAGCGGGCCCACGTTTGACACTTGTCAGGACATAACTGGACCACGTGTCTGACACGTGGCGAAAAATGATTGGAGGGACATTTGGTTATTATTGATGTGAGTCCTACGTATGACACGTGGCATATGTTTATTGGGTCACGTGGCACCGACATGTGACAGTGGCGGATTCTAAATGGATGACGTGGCGATGACTGGACGGTGTGGCATATGACACGTGGCACTGACTTGTGACACGTGGCAAAATCTGATTAGCTGACTGTGATGGCGTTGCATGATTACACGTGGCACTGACATGTGACACATGTCAGAAGCTGAATGGTTGATGTGGCGCTGACTGGGTGGCTTTTGCTGACGTGGAGGATGATTGGATCGTCTTCAACCTCCAGCCAGCGAGTGAAACGAGTGAAGCGCGTGAAGACCAGTCGCAAAATTTCAAGTGGCACATAAGGGCGCATTGGACGTTCGATGAAGCTCCGGTTTGTTTCAGAATGCTTAGGATGACGAGGGCTTTCAGATTTTATGGTCAGAAAAAAATTTTGACGTGTGCATGTAAAGGTGATAGAGGGCAGATTTAAGGAGATAGATTTACACAGAAGAAAACTGGATTTTCTAGATTTTCTAAGGAGAATGGGCTTTAATGAGCTCTTAGGCTCTGATTCCATGTTAGATTACATGATGAACTGATAATTGTATAATGAATTGTGTAATTACAAGATTTGTTACAATGATATTTATAGAGGAAAGAGTACATTAATGGAGTCTTGATTGGTGGAAGACTTGTTGTCCAAAGTGTGCTGATGGAGGAGGACTTGGCTGGCAATACACATGTTGTTGTATATTCTTGACTTTAACATTAGAAACTTCTTCTTCTTCTTCTTTTTCACACTAACAGTTTGGTTTTCATATTTCAATTATATATCCAATTTGTAGAATTGATTGCTTGCCTATAAGAGATGAACTTGAATCCTAATCATCCCATTCTTATTAAAAATATCAAAATGACTGATCTTGTCATTCGGCCAAATAATAAATACTCTATGATTGAGTGTTTGTCTTGTAATGTATGAATTTAAGATTTAAATTTTAATATTTTTTTTATTAAACAGATTGGGATTTTAAAAAAAATAAAGGAAGAAATTAAAATTTTAAATTTGAAACTTTTATCTCTTATTAGTAAATTTAAATTCAAATTAGTAAACATTTAACGACTATGACTTATTCTATTTCTTTGAATTGAAATTAGGAGGAGGACAACTGCCGTTTAATCCAATTAGAGTCTGTTTAGGATTGTTGTTTGAGATTTAAAAAATATTTTTTGAATTTTTTGGTTTCATTAATTGATTTTTTTTATTTTTTTGAAACTGCTTTTTCAAACAACAATTTTCAAAATTAAAAAAACTCAAAAAAAAAAAGTTGGAAAAGTATTTTTTCGAACAACAATGCCAAACAGGTCCTTAGAGTATTCGTTGAACTTTTAATATGCTATATTTTAATAAATCTAAAAATATAAAATTTGAGTGAGCAAAGAAAGTGATGAGGAATAAATACAAAGGTAAAAAAGTTGGGCCTCCTGATCCTTAAGCTCAACCCGAGATAAATGAGTCTTATGGTCTTGAATTGTAATAATAAAGGTCCAAAGAGGCTATAACTTGAAGATAGCCTCCTCTGGCTCAGGATCGGAGACATTATTCATATAAAGCACTCCCAAGCTCGAGCTCCCTAGAGCCCGAGCTCCTTGACAGATGCTTCAAGCTCCATCTATTGCCTTACACTGGTAACAACTCGAGCAACCTCAAGAAGTCGAACCTCACAGTCCTTCTCACTCTCTAGTTGACCAGTTAGACACATCAGGACAAACATGTGTTGATTGCCAAGTAAGAGGTATTGTTCAGAACGTCACAGCCCACAATGGCACGCTACATGGTAGTGGCAGTGCTCCTCTCGTGTAATAATCAACATGACAAAAAGAATCTAACATGGCCGGCGACTGATCTATCCTTCCCGGTGATACATGACCTCACCCATCTCTATGATGAGGGCATGTGCCCCCCAAATTGATCCAATGAATCACAATTGGGAGTATAAACTAACATTTTCAACTATCAATAGGTTTAGATTCTCTCTACAACTTCTCACATCTTTCTCTTATTAAAATATTCTCTCAAGATTAATCATTTTTTTCCTTTAGAATTCTAAGGGTTCAAGTAACTGATTTAGGTATTAGAGAGATCTTGCCAAGTCCAGGTTTGGCGCCTTGATGTTATTTATTCAATTTTGCAGGTCCAAAAAACTATCCTAAACCCAAGCCTATGCAAAAGAGACCCATCATTCTTCTTTAAAGATCTTTGCATCATCAATATTGATAAAAGATACTACAACAGAAGTTATGCCTTGATTTATTGGTTAGCTAGTATAGTATGTTACTTTAGGATTGATCAATGTAATTTTATTGCCCTCTAGCTATTTTTTTTGTGACTCTATTTCTTGTGCTTACGGTTTTTATTTGATGGGAATTATTTATAAGGTATGCATGAATTCTTTTTTAGTATAAATTAATGTTATTTAATTTAAACCCTATTTTGAATAAATTTTGTGTTAGAATTTAATTTCAATGATTTTATAATTGAATTCGATTGGATTAAATTATTATAGTTTTTAGGTTTCTAAACACATTTTTAATAGTATTTTCCAATGGCAAAAATTAGAAAAATTGATTAATTTATAAGCATTTGCCTAAAATAAAACTACATATATATTTAAACTATACCGATTCATTTACTAACTTTTTCAATTATACCACATATAGCATTTTAGAAAAAAAATTCTCGTTCTCATTATCATTTACATTTACATATAATATATTATTATACTTCGAATAATTGACTAATTAAGTAAAGTATTCACCGTTTTTCATGGTCCACCACACAACGTTGAGGATGAACTTTAACAACCCAGCTAGAATCCACCATAACCAATTTAATCTAACCAGACCATATGGAAAATTGGAAAAAAAAAAAAAAAAATTAGACAAACAAGATCAAAATATACTTAATTAAAGACAAAATCTCTTCTTAATTATCTTAACTCACAATCTTCTTAAAAAAAAAAAAAAAATTGTTGCGTAGCCTTCAACCTTGGCTACGTAACAGTTTGTTAACTAAAAACCATTAAAAATCTTACATATACAATTAATTTATGATAATTTTTGGCGCCAAAAGTCACAATGTTTGCTATAACTAATTTCATTTTTATAATGTTGAACATAATGCTTATGATATTTGGTCTCATCACCCTTGGCGCCTCGTCGTATCTCCACCAACACAATACCTCTGATTGTCAGAAAGTGCTCGAAAGTCCGTTCTTGGTGATCGGAGTATTCGTATTGATAATGGCATTGATAGGGCTAATGGGGTCTGTTTGGAGCGTCACCATATTCCTATGGATGTATTCATTTGTATCTTTTATGTTGGTTGTTGGGTTAATGGCTTATATGGTTTTCACTATTCTTGTTACGAATAAGGGTTTGGGAAAGGCGCTGTCAGGATTTGGATATGAGGAGTATAGGCTTGGAGATTATTCTAATTGGCTGCGAAATCATTTCGAGCAAGGGAAAAATTGGGATGATATTAAGAGTTGTATGATTGATGCTGAAATTTGCTGGAGACTTGGAAATAATTATTTGAATCAAGAAGCTTCAGATTTTTATAACCAGAAATTGAATTCAGTTCAGGTAATTAATTTTTACATATTTCTTTAATTTTATCTCTTTTTCTTGTTAGTTATTCCTTGATTGGTTGTGTATTGTATATAATTAAATTTCATTCATCTAGTTACAGATGTTGCTATGTGATCGAAGATTCGATTATAATTCTTCATTGGATTAAAAAAAAATTATAATTTAATTATATCTATTATATTCGTTCAATTAACTAGATATGTAAACTGGTGTCTTAACCTAATAATAATGTGAGACTATTTTAAAAGTGGACATCAGAATTCACCCCTTCCCAATGCTCATGTTATATATATATATATATATATATATATATATATATATATATATATATATATATATAACATGAGCATTGTGAAGGGGTGAATTC